>JANJYP010023025.1:0-10308 GCA_024605115.1 Rastrelliger brachysoma | reverse complement strand
TCAGTCAGGTGGGGCAGTACAGAAGCCCCACTAGAGGTAGTGGGGATGACAGGAATGAGGGATGTGGAGTAGAAGAGTCAGGACTTGAGAGGGGTGGGGGAGGGTTGATTTTGAATTATGCATGATAGCAGCCTCGTCTGGCCTACTCAGATGGATTCATTATTGGGGTTTGCCGGGTAATATAAGGACTGTCAAGGAAAACATAAGCAAAACTGTAAAAATGGTAGCAAATGAAAGTGTGTGTATGTGTGTCCGTGTGTGTGTGCACATGTGTGTATATCACCTGCTCATGCCTTAGAGCAGTAGTGGAGAGGTGACCCTGCCATGGTAATAATGTGCTGGGGATGACAATTTGATGGAACCAAGCCACAAGGGTTCTTTCCTGCCCACTCTAATGACAGCTTGTTGCTGCTGGGACTGCTATACAAGGTCCACTTGACACACACACACACACACACACACACACACACACACACACACACACACACACACACACACACACACACACACACACACACACACACACGCAGGCACTTCTCTCTTTTGCTCTTTTGCACTCTCTCTCTCTGTCTGTCTCTCTCTCCCCCTTCTTTCTCTGAAGAGACATGAAGCATAGTGAGAGGAGAGATGGTTATGAGAGATTAGAAAGAAGATGAGACAGATGTATAAGATTTGTCCAGCTTGTGAGGACACATTTAAAGGAAAAAGAAAAAAAGGTGATGGAGGGGTATCTGAGAAACTGATCATGAGACGGAGAGAGCATTCGAGAGAGAAGTTTGAAAGTGGTTGTCCGGGCAGATAAGTGTCAGGAGAGCACCGCTGACATCAGAGGTACCTGCTGCCTGCCTTGTCTGCCTGTCTGACTGCATTGATTCAGCGCTTCACTGAGCCAACAACAGCTGACTGACTGAGTTCCTCTGTCTTGCTGAAGAGAAAAATTTTCCCCTGACACCGAGGATGAAACTGTCCATATTCTCACTGCAGTTGTTGCATTTCCTTGATGTCTTCAGAGCTGCTAGAAAAACTGAAAAACAACCAGTTTACTTGTAAGAACGCCACACATTTCACTTAATCTTTTTTTTCTACAAAGAACAATTACAAAGGTATTTATCTCACTGGTGTGCACAGCCGTGAACTCCCTGTCTTGTCACTGCTAACAAACTGCTGTTGTAGCAAACACATCGAATTAATTCGACAAATGCGATACTGTCATCAGGGATAATTGTTTGTCAACGCATCAGGAAGCTGAGCACAAGCCAGCCAGCCAATTAGACAACCAATCAGACAGACAGACTGTCAATCAACCAGTCTGTGAGAGGTATTTCAGTGCCACTGTCAGAGATGTCTCCCTTCATTACTGTAAATGTATCTTAATCCAAGCCACAAATTCACATACATTTCACTTTTATATACATTTCTATATACATTTCCATTCCCACCAACAGAAGACCATGGCACCCTTTTTCACTGCTATGCTGATGATACACAGGTCTACATTTCCTCCAAAACCACAGTTGCACCCCCCCCACCACCACCACAACCACCATCATCACCTGCTGGATGAGCAGGAACTGAAAGCTGAATGGCAATAAAACTCCAAATCCACCCTCACCAAATCACAACTCACCCCAGCTCCACACATCTTTATCAATGGATTCCCTGTACCCTTTTCCCTCAAAGTCAAGAGCCTTGGCATCCTTCTAAATCATTTCATTTGCACCCCAGATTCAAAGAAATACCCCCCTACCGTGTTCTTCCACCTCCACAACATCTCCATCACTGTCCCAATCCAGCACTGAAATCAATTACTGCAACTCCCTCCCCACCAAACTTGTCAAAAGACTGCAAATGCTTCAGAACTCAGCTGCCCAGATCATCACCCGTACCAAATCACTGGACCATATCACCCCTGTTCTCATCCAACTTCACTGGCTTCCTCTACAACATCGCATTCATTACAGAAACCTTCTGCTCACCTATAAAGCTCTCCACAACCTAGCCCCCACTTACCTCTGTGACCTACTTGATGAATACACTCCCTCACGCACCCTCCAATCATCCTCTACTGGACTGCTTACCATACCCACATCATGCCTCAGTATCATGGATGCCCAAGCCTTCAGCTGCTCAGCATCCAGGCTCTGGAGCTCATAAGATAGACAGACTCCATCACCTCATTTAAATCCCACCTCAAACTCATCTGTTCAAACTGGCCTACTCTCTATAACTGGACACTGCACCTCACATTGTTATGTTGATGTTTTAGATTATTTCATACTTTTATTTTTTGTTTTGTCCTCTGTAAAGTGACCTTGGGTGACTTAAAAGGTACCCTGAATTAAATGTATTATTATTATTATCATTATTATTATTAAGATCAAGATAAGCTTCATAATATTATTCTTAAGAGTCATCAAAATCCAGTGAATTGAATAAGCTGCCAAGTATCATGCAGAGAGACAGACGATGACTTAAGTTTCTCCTTCAAAGAAAAGGGCGGATTTAAAACAGAGAACAGGAGTGACAGAGAGATGGATGATCGAGTTTAGCCAGTTCACTAAATCTGTGAGCACTGTTTCTCAAACCCAGGCTTGAAATTCACTGGCTTGTCGTTACACTTGAGGATTAGACACTTGACAGAGTGCCTATTGATTTGCTTGCCTGCTCTTTGTGTTTTTGAGCCAGGCCTCTTGCCACCCCTAGAGATTTGGAAGGCTGGAGAAACATGTTTGTACCACTAATTATTTCTTTGGTCTTGTAATCCTTAGATAATTTATTTGTCATTAAGGTTGTGTTTCTAATCATTTTGCCATTACACAATACTGTATAGCTGTTTTCTCGTGGTCATGATTCACTTGTTTCGTAATATCAAAACAAAGCTTGTTATGTTGAAATTTCTTTATAAGACAAATGGTTGTCTAGGGATTTTTTAGCTTTATGGTTTTCATTATCTCAAGTAGAAATAAAACATCTTGGCTGATTTTCAGCAGCAAGAATGGGGAATCTTTCTGATTCTGCTGCAGGAAAGGTGAAGCAGAATAATCCGTGTGTAATGTGTAAGTATATGTAGGCGTGTGTTTAGCACAAGATAATAAGAGATTACCACCAACTTAAAGTTAAGACATCAGGCTTGAAAGTGTTTAAATGTACAGTTTGAGTCAGCAGTTTGTATGACATTCAGTGGTAAGGTCTTTATACCCCTCCAGCTTGTCTACAGGGCTGCTAGCGTTTATATTCTTAAAGGAATAGTTCAACATTTTTGGGAAATAAGACTTATTTACTTAGAAAGGCTGGAAGTGGCTAGCCTGGCTCTGTCCAAAGGTAGAGAAAATTGTCTGCCAGCACCTCTAAACCTCACTAATTAACAAGTTAAATCTTGTTCAAAAACCAAAATGAAAAAAATGGCAAGTTGCGATTTTAAGCGGGTGGGTGGGTTATGTGCCAGACTTCTTTCTTTGCCAGAAGCAGTGATTTCCTGTTGAGTCTTCTTGTCACTAAGTGGCCAGGCAACCAGCAGAGAGATTTCAGGAAAATACTACACTCAAATAGTACAGCCCTTACAGCAAATCTGTGTGTACACTATCTGCTCGTTTGACACATGCAAACACAGTATGTGCTGGATACAGAAACAGCAGTCTAACAGTGGCTGCTATTGGGCACTTTGAGGAAACTGAGTCAAACATTATTCCTTTATTAATTCTGATTCCTATTTAAGCCATGTTTGTTAATCACAACATCAGCAAGGATATTGTATTGCTTGTTATTGTGTTACATTACACAAACAAATGTTTTTTCTGTACTTCTAAACATTGCTTGTTTCTTTCGGTTTTCTCTGAATGTGACAAAAACTTACCAGGGCTGCTGCAGTATCATGACTCAGTTTTGAGTTGTGCTGGTGGGAAACTGCAGCACAAGTGTTAGCAATAACCTCAACTACAAGATGTCATTTGGTGGGACTGGAAAGAAAGACCAGCTGGTGTGTGAGGTTTGCTTTCTCTATTGATTCAAACCAGAAAGGTTATGCCACCATTTCACAGTCCTCACCCCTAAAATTAGAACAAGCTCCGATTATTTCCCCAAATCCCTCTTAAATGTTCATAATCTCTTTTGTTACACAAACTGTCTGCAGTGTTTTTTCCTTTTTCATGTGTTGACTCATTCACTGAAAATAAGCTTTAATCCTTCTCTTGTGGCAGGGTTTTTCCTGAAAGCTCAGGGAAATTAGAACATAAGAGTAAGAAAGGGGGCAAAGTACTTAAAAAACACTTGTCATTAATGGAACTAAATCACTGCTAACAATGTTTCTGTTTGCCAGGAAATTTCTGATCTCCCTTTTTTATTATGAGAAGACATTAGAGCTATGTACTCAATTTCCAAAAAGCAACTTGTAAGCACGCAATTCCATTATGCAAACAGGCAATGAGTGTACAGTGCCAAGGTTTTTTGGGAAACAGTTCCCTGTTTTCTGTGGACCACTTTGTCCACAAAGAGTCTGTCTCTCTTCTTAATTAAAGATCCAGAAAGGTAAGTGGTTGATTTAACTTAGGCTGTTGTAGACCTGAGTAATAAGAACAGGACAGAGAAGTGCTTAACAATATCAGAGTTGATGGCATATTCTGGAAAAATGCTAATCCCCCAAAATAAAGACATTCAACAGTACGTGTTACTATGCTTTTTGTCATTTACCAAAATGGGAATATATACAGAACATGTTAGGTGTAAATGTATATATGGAAGGAAACCATGATATGAAAATGAAAAACAAAACAAAAGAAAGCATAAGTCTGGCACAGAGGAGGGGCGAGGAAAAAACAAAGATTAAATGCATTGGGACTGCCAAGCTGCAGTGGAGAGAACTGACACCCATGATTGGGTCCATACCAAAGAGGCAAATAAAAGAAGCCCCTTAAGCCCTTGTAATCAGTAGAGGAACAGACAAGGCCGGGCTGGTTTTTCCTCCTTAAGCCCTGGTGGAGTTTGGGGTCCAATGCTAGTCTTTCAGTGGGCCCTGCCAAATGGCAGCACACATCAAAGTCTTTAGTTGTTAGCCTCCTTGCCTACTCACGTCAATGTCCCAGGGATTAGCATTAGCATAATTGAGGTTTATGTACAGATGCTTAGTGCAAGGGCTTGATGGATCACTATTCTGGAATGGGAATGTGTTGTATAATGTGGATTTTGCATCCATTCTGCTTAAGACTATGAACACCACCCCCGTAGCCTATTACACCGTGTAGAGTGTGTATGTATGCAAACTCACATGCATACATGAACATCCACACTCACACTGTAACACTGATCTCTCTCACACACACATGTACACACACACACACACACACACACACACACACACACACTGTCTGTCTGTAGTTAGATTTAGAGAAAATGAAAGAAAACAGGAGTGTAATAAGCATGCAGTGTGCAGTAAAAATAACTGAAAAGCCACAGGGACACATTACAGTCGATACACCTTAACTTTTCATATCTTAATGTAGCACACTTCCAACTTACTCCATATGCGTTCAACAATATGACACATTTCGAGCAAAAATAAGTAATGAGTAAAATAATGCAAAATAATGCACTGACTGAGCTCACTGAGTTATTATGAACTAGAAAAGCACTCAGAGAGCACAGACCTCCCCCCTCCCCACACAGTGATCTGGATCTCATTGCAGACATTTACTGAAAATTTCTTCAAAATCCAGCTCTAAATTTTCAGGGTGTGCTGCTAACAGACAGACAGACAAGCAAAACATAGCCTCCTTGGCGGAAGTAATAAATTAAGAGTTGTAGGCATGAAATCACATGTGCTGAAACATTTTGGTAATGGTTATCCTAATGGACAATTAAAAGCTTCTTTCCTCTCTTCCCAGACAGATAGGACATCTTGTACTGCAGTATGAGGAGGAGAAATGTTTGCTATAAGGAGTGTAGTTGCTACCAAAGCACACATGACTTGATTTTTAAATGCCACTTTGATTTCTTGAGCATCAGGCAAAAATCCCCACAACCACACACACTAACGTGTCACCATGGTTACTGTGTCCACCTTCTCAGGTGATTTCAGTGTGGTTGCCTGGCACAAAATCAGAGATCAAATGACACTTTCCACACCAGCTTAACCAACACACTGGTTCGGCTATTTGAACTGCACAAAGTAGGCTTGGTGTTTTTAGACACAATAAATTTGACTCCTGTCTTCAGAAGCAGCTTTTTACTATAAACAATCTGTTAACAGCACAATGTACATGACACACTGACAAATCTGTAACAGTTCCCTTAAAAAGTCTGCAACATCTGGCCTGTCAGCTACATGACAGTGATGCATCAGCAGTGCAAGTGACATTCTTCAACAAATCCCTCAGCAGTGAGTCATTTGATGTTTTTACCCTGTGAGCTGTGTTGAATTCAGTATCTCTTTGTTTCTTGATGCTTTCATGCAGGGCTGCAAGCAAGGATTATTTTCACTATTGATTATTCAGCCTGATTGTTTTGTGGGTGAGCTTTTTAAATATTTTGTACCAGCATACATCCAAAGCTCAGTCAATCAGTTACTCTAATCAGTTAATTCTGTCAGCATGTCACCCAAAGAAGCAACATAAGTTTCTTGAGATACACCTCTGTGCAATATGTTTGTGCATAAAGCCTTGTTCAGAACGAAATGAGCTATAACATGCACCTTCTTTCAGTGGGCCAATCTGCAATTTGCACCAGTATGTTTGGACAGGTGTATCTTCTCTGAACGTAGTCTGAACTGGGCCTGAAGCTAAACTATCTTTAAATGCTGGACTGCTTATCCTTTAGCATTTCCTTCAATTAAAGACCATATAAATCTATACCACTTTAACTCTATATCCATTAAAAGACAAGTTATTGACTCCTTAACCAGCCGACCACAACAGTGATCCTGCTGAGTCTTTGTTTCTGGCCCATGAGATGTGGGGTAATGGAGCTGCACCCTCCTTTATGGAGGCACCACAGAGCTCCCAGCTGATCTCTTTATTTAGTTTCTGCTTGTTGGGGGTTGAAGCAAAGAACACGGAGGATGAGCGTGGGAACGTGGGTGTTCTTCCAGGTGTTTGTGGTATGAGGTGTTTGCATCTGTTTGTATGGCATCTAAATCATTTGCATTTGGATTTGAATGTGGTTGTTATTCCTCTACACACCTCAATTTATCTTATACAACAGGGTATTATTTACTGTATACACCTGTGCAGGCCAGATGAAGTTCCTGTTATGGAGTTGACACAATGAAGTTTGGTTTATTGTTATTAGATAACAACCATTATTTGAATACAGTGGAAAGGTATTACATTTAGTCAACATATAAAGCCTTTCCCTGTTTGACCTAGCCTGACTACCATCCGCTTTCACGTCATGTCACTATCTGCAAAACAACTAGAGCCTCTCCTTTGGGATATTGCTTTCTGGTGGGTGGGAAACTTTCTGCTTCAACCAATCGCTACTGTTTGGTCATGACGTATGTTATGTGCCCGTAGGAAATAATCCAATAACATATTTCCCTTTGATAAAATTTCTCAAGCATTCTTCTTATTCTGGCTTTAATGTTTCAGTTTCAGGAATTGTTACCAACATATAAAATATAGTTTCACTTAAATTCATCTCATAAGATATACTTACTTGTATAATTAATACTTAGCAGCTTTTTCAGATTTTTTTTTAACAAAGCCACATAAATAATACATTTCTGACTATGCTGTACTATAATACATCCCATTATAATGAATGTTTTTGTAGAGCTCAGAGATAATAACCAGTGAATAGTGAATTGACTTGTTTGCAAAGACTGCATAACTTATTTAACCAAAACAGGATTGCAACTAAACAAACCACAGTGATACTCTTCATGGACATAGTGTTACCCCTGAAGAAGAGCTGCTGTTGGATAGAAAATTAAAATTGCCAATGAAAATGGCTTCAAACAGTGGCTTGCTGTAAGTGATCCTTGATAGCATGTGTTTGCAAAATTGCAGTGTGATGGTGCTTTTTTATAGATTAAATAGAAACAAATAAACATACTCACCATCTGAAAAAGAATAAAGGTTAATGGATCTGCAAAACAGCCAAGTTTTTGTTTTCAAGCTTTAAAACAAAGAATGTTTTATCTGTCTAAATGAAATAAAATTAATTTGAAAAGCATTTTTTACCTTTGACTACAGCCTGCCCAGCACCAAACAGCAGATGTACAAAACTAGCGAGGAAAGAAATATATCTAATATCTTAATATATGTTTGAGAGTAGCTGGTGGAGACTGAAATAGAGCTAAAAGAAGAGTGAATATTCTATTTATATTTGCATGGTGAGAGTAAAACTCCTAATAGATGCTCATGTTTCCTTGTGTAGGCAGATGGTGTGTTAATATATTACTCATGAGAACCTGATAAATCAGAGATATTTAACAAGGGTAGCTCAGGTAAAATGCAGCAGTCCTGTCAGATGTAAAGAGCTGAAAAGATTCAATCTGGTATCTACACCAGGCTGGATAGTTTCTTTAAGTCTAGTGATCAATAGAGTCCATGTGAGTATTGATTTTGTCACACAGTTAGTTAATTCATAATTAGTCATGTCAAAGGGCATGCATGTACCAGAGTAGTGTTTGTAATTCTCATTGAATTCATGTCTAACCAGCTGATGCAACATATAGAGAAAGAAAGATCAAAGAGTAATTCAGCATTATTAAAATGAATCTCACTCATTTTATTTCATGATGTGAAAAATAAGCATGTAATATTCATCTATTCATTCATTAGAGATAATTGCTTAGGAAGACATATGCTAGTGCGCACATCTGCCAATACATACATCATGCATTCAGAGTCGGTGAGAGAGAGAGAGAGAAAAACACTGAATAAAAAGGATGAAACTGAAGATCAATGTGCTTTGCTTGGACAGCATGCTTGTGCGTGGGAAGTTAGAGAAACTTCTCCCGGGCCTCACAGCTCAAAGCTATTCTGTGTGAGTGAGAGTTCGTTCTTGAACACACTGCCAAGGCATTTGTCAGTCTTTTCGCCTCTCTCGGCTCTGTGGTGGTGGTGGTGGTGCTGGTGGAGTAATTGAGTGCTTAGAGTTATAGATGAACTAATTAGTGGGCGCATTGAAAGCTCAGCTCATTAGTGGGAGGGAGAGAGAGTCCTGTGCCGCCATGGCTCTGAGGGCTCTCTCATCCAGTCTCAGCGTGGGGAGCAAGCTGCTTCATACAACTTCATTAAAGCAGCCGCATGGAGGACAGGACAAGGAAGAAGCATGTGTGTCAAAAGTAGTGAGAAATATTATATTATGAAGTGAATTAACAGATGTGTAAAGCATAGTGACCAATAAGTATATTTGCCAGTAAAGTATAGCAACCATATGTGAAATTCTTCAGTTCGCCATGTACGATACATTATTTGGTCCATAGAAACACAAACACTGTCTGTGGTGGTGTCACATATCTGACACCACTATGAGTGACTATTACGTGACACTCAGAACATCTAGAGGCTTTATTTTATGCAAATTATATCACGTAGTATGTTATTGAAAATAGAGCAAATATACTGTACTATGGAGCAAAACACATACATGTCAAACAATTAAGTTATAATCAACCCTGTTTTTGATACTATTTATGGTCATTATTTTTCAACAATAGCCATTCAGCGTCTTCATATTCTGCAGTTAACTCTCCATATAGCAGATATCATCATTGGTGGCAGAATATAGCATTCATGTGCAGGATACAAATTAGTTTCTTACATATNATTTTTCAACAATAGCCATTCAGCGTCTTCATATTCTGCAGTAAAGTCTCCATATAGCAGATATCATCATTGGTGGCAGAATATAGCATTCATGTGCAGGATACAAATTAGTTTCTTACATACGAAAGATTGACTGTAATCAGCATGTACATCACATACAGCTATGGCTATTTATAGTTTTATCAACCCTATCAGAGCTGTGATTATAATAAGATGTCACTCTGCCACTGCTTCCATTCAATTGGAAGGTAGTTTTTATCTATTCATAAAGAGAAGTGTTTTTATTGTGAAGATGCAAAGTATTTATCACTGTCTTAAGCATTAACAGCGATCATTTATCAAAAATGTGTCTGCAAAACAAAAGAAAGACATGGTCATTTTCAGCATTTGTTTGACTTATTTTAAACATTGTGAGGAGCTGTTAAATGAAGAGCTGCACACCTTTACCCTCTTGATAACGATGCCAACTTTATTGCACCCTGCTGTTGTGTAGAAAACTACTCACTCCGTGTGCAGCATGACATCAGATCACGACTGCAGTTAA
>JANJYP010023009.1:0-12079 GCA_024605115.1 Rastrelliger brachysoma | reverse complement strand
GGCAAGAACAAGCCCTCTTTTTATTTAAACATAGAAAGGACAGTTTTAGAAGACAGCAACAAAAAAATAATTTTCCAAAAGTATGGAGTGAAATTTATAAAGCTTTGTAAGGGAGATGAGTTGCAGGAATTTGAATTATATATTAAATTATAAACTAAAGGGAACTTTTCTATTTATTTTCTTCTTACTATTATTATATTATATTTTATTATTAATAATAATTTTATTATTAGCCTACTTATGTATCTAAGGAATTATTGTTAATTTGGGTGTTTGTGTGTGAGAGTGCAGTGAAGGGAGATGGTAGGTGGTGGAAGGTAGGAGGATGTATTTGTTTGGATGTTATGTAGATACACAAAATAGAATATTTGTATTATCTGTTATTTAATTTCATCATAACAGTGTTTGAAAAAAAGGTTGTTACCACTGCCTATGCTAAATAAAAAGAGTCAACAACAGCCTAAAGGCTATACTTGACTGATATGTGTCTGGCCCTCTAATCACTTTTGTTGCAACTTTTAGGGTGGGAGACATTGCATA
This sequence comes from Rastrelliger brachysoma, assembly GCA_024605115.1. Classification (NCBI taxonomy): domain Eukaryota; kingdom Metazoa; phylum Chordata; class Actinopteri; order Scombriformes; family Scombridae; genus Rastrelliger; species Rastrelliger brachysoma. The sequence continues at coordinate 11,539 of JANJYP010023009.1, read as the reverse complement.
GTTGTAATTCTTATTGGTTCATGCTCATATAATTCCAACATAGCTCCAACCAACTATAGCCTGAGCAGATGTCAGAAGTCAGAACAATGGAAAACACCATTACTGCACTGAACTTTTCACTCTTGCATGCCCTTACCAGGACATTGGGGGCAACAGTCTCCAGGCAGCACATTTGGGTTGGAGCATGGCAGTGGTGGACATCTCTTCTTCAGACACTGGACATTCCCGTTCTATAATAGAGACAACAAAGGCCAGGTTGAAAACCAGTTTTACAAAAAACATAAATATGCAGCAGTGTTAGATATGCTCTTCTTGTGCTTACTATGCAGCTGCATGTTCTGCACTTGTCAGTAGGATGGGGAAACTCCTGGCCATTGGGATACTCCTTACCAGCATAGCTGCAGCCTAATATAAACAATATCTTGTCATTTTCACATGTTAATAATAATAATAATAGACATAGACAAAATTTCTCACCATTGCAGTTGTTCTGACAGCATGTTCCAGGCAGCGGAGCATTACAGTGAGGATGGGGGCATTGAGTATGGTGGCAGTCAACCCTCCCACTCACACACTTACATTCCTCACACACACTTACAGGGTTAGGAAAAGCCTCCCCATCCACAAATACACGATTTTCAAAGGAGCAGTCTGGGAAAGACACAGACGAATATAATTTAATGTGTAAATCCATAAATTCAAAATGTACAACTAGATTTATGTTTGTTACTGAGTTTGGGTACCTGGGCATTTAGGGCAACACTCTCCATTTGGTGTGTATGAGTTAGTACAATTGAGTGGAGGACATGGTCCTCTCTCACATTCAACAGTACCATGCTGAGGAGGAAAAGGAGACACTGCGTTACCATGTTTGAACGCAGTATATCGTGTGTGAATGGAGGCATTCTCACCAGACAAGTGCAGACATGGCAGGGCTGGTCAGGAGTGGTAAATCTCTGTCCGTTGCTATAAATACGATGGTTATAGGTGCAGCTTTCGCACACTGCACAACAGGAGCCTAAATAGGGGAAAAGATATATTACACAGTTATCTGCATACAAACAAAGGTCAAACACACACTCATATCCTGTTACCAGTGATCTTGGTGGGATGCAGACAGTCAGTAGAGGGGCATGTTGTGTGTGTGCATAAGGCGTCTCCATTCACACAGGTGCAGCTGGAGCAGGGACCCTCAGGCTGCCAGTTGGAGCCTTCTTCATATTCCACCCCCTCCAACACACACGCTGTAATGAGAAAGGAGAAATTTTGTCACACATTCACTTATGAGCTACACCTGCACATGTGCTTGTGTGTATACCTTTGCAGATTGGACAGCAGAGATGTGGGTCTATAATAGGGTTAGAGCATCGGATAGGAGGGCACTTCTCTTCATGACAAATTACATTTCCACCCTAAAATGCACAATATACATGCAAAGTCAATAAATATGGCAAAAGAAATTATGCTGTCTATTATAATTAAGATGCATATTAGGTGGTGTGAAACAAATTGCTTTGACAGGGACCATATACTGAGCTCTAACAAAAAAAATCAAAACATTTCTAGGAGACAAAAGTAAACACATTTCTTGTTTGTGAATGACATTTTCTGTTGGAGTACACTGTATGGACTTGCCTTACACCGGCACTGCAAGCAAGGTCCACTCCCAGCAGGGGTGAACATTTTTCCATCAGCATACACTCTTCTGTCATACTCACATTCTGTTAGATCACACACACAAAGATCTTGAACTTGAACAGTAACCAAGAGAACTACCTCAAAATAATGGAAAATGAAATGTAACAGTAGGCAAAACAAATTTGATAAAGACGTGAAAAATAACTTTTCTGAACAAATTTACATACTGACCATTGCATGTGGGGCAGCACTCTCCTTTGCGCTTAGCTGGATGACTACAGTGTATTGTGGGACATGATGCATCCATATGCACACAAGACACTTCACCTGCCTAATGAACAAGAAAGGATTAATGTGTCCCTCTGATAGAGTATTTTAAGATACATTCATCTGTAACAACAGCAACATTTTCAGCATTTTCAGGATAAGGAAAAATCTTGGTTTTCATGCTTAACCCCAATTAAATTAATCCCATTTATTTTTAAAAGGTACAGTCGGTTCTGACAAATGGGTTAGGGTTAGGGCTTTGCCAACACATCATGAGTATAGTCATATGACACAAAACCACAAAACCTAAACTTAAACTCACAGAACATCGGCAGTGAAGGCAGGGGTCTCTTCTGGAGGAGAACTTCTGTCCATCCAGATACACCTTAGACTCATATTCACACTGTTCACACCTACAGATTACATACACAAACTCTTTCCAAAAACACCTCTACCACATGCACATTCAAAGCAGGATAATTATGGATAAAGCTAGACAAGTTTGTTACCGTGGGCAACAGTCTCCAGCATGATGTACAGTGTTTTGACAAGGCAAGGCATGACAGGGATGGGGTGTACATGCCACATTTCCATTCTGGTGGAGAGAACACAGATACACTTTGAAATAAAAACGATCATCATTGATTTATATACAAAAAGATGAAATTTAACAATGACAAATGATACACATACCACACATGTACAGTCTTGACAATGGTCTTCAGTGGGGATTGCAGCTCCGTTAGGAAAGTCATGACCATTCACACTACAGCCTGATAGAAACATATAAACACACACTGTGTCACTGTAACTCACAGAACATAATGCTATAGTAATGTAATGAAACCCACCTTGACAAACTGGACAGCAGGTATTGGGTGGAGGAGCAGCTGGGTTTTTACATGGTGTATAACATTGCTCCCTCTCACAGTGAACATGGCCTTCCTGATCAGAGGAGAGAAAAGGATCATTAGAGATTAAGGCGACAGGAAAGATGGAGGATTAAACTGACAATTATTTAGCATCAGACTCACCAAACAGTAGCAGGTATCACAGGGATTCTCTACTGCTCGCCACTTTGCTTGGTGATCATACTGGATACCAGAATGGATGCAACCTGAACACATCAAATTGAGATGATGCAACCGGTGGTAAAAAAAAAAGTCTTCTTTGCAGTTTAAAAATTATATTAACATACTTTAAAAATATATTATTGATACTCTTGCATTATTAGAATGCATAAAAGGGTTAGCTCTCAACCAGCAGGATTGGGGTGAATGTCAGATACTTGTTTAATAGACATCAGCTGGCAGGATACCAGTGTTACAGTGTAGTGAATGGAGACAAAATCAACTGTAGCTATCATGTACAGTCATGCACAGACACTGTGCTGCTAGCATGGACTTTGGAGAGCAACACCATGCTGTTTAATGGGTGAAAAGCTAATTGGCCACCTATCCTGCTGCACTTTTCCCCTGGTGAGTGTTTGTTTGGTGGTTTGTTCAACAAGCTAAGGTGCAGGACAAGATGTGTTTGTAAGATGGATAAGAAGGCTCAGTGTGACCTTCTACTCTGCCTGTAATTGACTGTTGTGTCACTGCTTTATGCAAGATAGTTTAATGGTTGACTGCTGAAGGATAGTTTAGGTTGTGTACGTTATGCTATCTAAAAAATTTTACATTGGATTTTTTACAGACCATCATAAGAAGAATATAATGCTTTTGAGTATGAGTGTAGTTGCATAATTTAAAAAAGGTATATCAAATGAAGACTAATATTCTTTGCAGCATAGCCAATCATCATGTGTTGTTATATGTTGATGCTATATCCAGAAAACTAATGTATTTCATCAATTCACTTGATTTAATTTGGTAATTTTTTGCTTTCTCTCATAAAGTTTGTTGCCTACAGATTATTTTTTCTCCACCCTAACCTCTGCATCGCTGACAGCATTCTCCTGGTATTGTTTCCTTTTGTGTGCAGTCCAGTGAAGGACAGGGCAGGGCCGAACACTCCCTGTTACCACCCTGTTGCCAAAGGAAAGATGCATAAGTGAGAGCAGAAGATGAACAGAAAAATGAAAAGGAATCATTTAGCCTCCATGATATGTATGTGCCAGTGTTGGTGTATCTCAAATACTCACTTTACATGTACAAGTCTGGCAGCCATCTATAGTGCTGTAGGACACATTATGAACTGTCCCATCTGGTTCACACCCTGAAGACAAGACAGATGTTTAGTGCAGGGACATTTGTAAGCTTCCAAGTGTGTGTCTAAAAGTGATGAAGTAACAGGATTGTGTACAGATGGATAATGATGTGGAAATAAGTTTGAATATTACAGCTGGTTTCCACCCTCCAACCTTTCTGTCTATCTGCAGATTTTCTTCACCTTTTCACTTTAGGTCACTAGGGAACACCTGGCTCTGCTCTTTCTTCAGTAATAACAGAACAATATGGTTCTGATGTAATATACACATGTTCTCTCAAAAAAAACACAGTGTTTTATGGACTGTAACCATAACCAGAAGTGCCTGCAGCTTTCCAGCTGTTAAAAAGTACCATGACAAGTCAATTACTGCTGAAAGAGATTTACTACAGGAGAAACAGGAGGAAGACCGTGGGACAAGTTTGCTGTTTTCTTGAGGATTCCCTTCAAAACATATCAGATACAGAACTAACAATCGATGACTGTCTGGATTATTGTAATGACAAATTTATTCACAGTACTTTTCAGTGTTCAGTATACATACCAAACACTGAAGAGCAAAGTCACTCTTTTTTTCAAGGGCTTTCAGGGAGTTCATCAAATACTATTTTTGCTTGGCTTGGACATTTCAGGAGATAATTATTTTAATGACAACAGAGACAATGTGTTTGTGTGTGAGTGAGGGCAATAATCACACAGTAGAGAGGGGCTAGTGAGGCTGCCTACTGTGCCAGCAGCCAACAGGCATTTCCTCTAGCAAGCCAAGCATGCATGAGATCAAAGTGTGTGTGGGATTGTGAGTCTATGTGTGTGTATCAACTGTGTACCAGTGAAGTCTTCTGGCCTACATACAGAAACAATTAAGTGAAAGATGGATGAAAAGGCATGGACAGTGATGGAGAGCAGTCCAAGGCGTTGAAAAAAAGACACAGAGAGAGGACAGAAGATATGTAGGGACACAGAAATGCCTGAAATGCACACAATAGGTAGGACAGGAGGACAAAGTTTACATAACTTCATAAGAGTGTGAAGTGGGCTGATGAGGAGAGCACAAGAGGAGAATATCTTATTCAGCGCCAACTAAAATGCCACATGTTTCTTATACTTCACTGTGTCAGGCGGTGGTACACAGTTTCCTCACTGTTTTCTTGAAAGTTTTTAGAAATGTCCCTGCATACAGCTGTACAGCTATAAGATAAGGTACTCCAAATATTATGAGATTTTTGGCAAAAGGAAGTGAAAAACTTTTGTAGTAGGCAAAAACATGTGAAACCAGTAGTATGGTTAAATCTGAAATAATCAATAGTACCCATAGCATAACATGATATAATTATAATACTGAGCCCATAAACCCATATACTTCTCAATGAAAGACATTGACAAGCAGATCCATACATATAGCCTACAGTTTATATGGAGCAGCATTAGCATTAATTTAGAGCTGTGTACCTAGCCAACAAAGACAAGTCCATTGTTCATGCTCTGCTAGCTCAGTTTCTGTGTCCAGAAATATCTAGCTCTTTCACTGCTAAATACTGCACTGTAGTCAACAGCTAGTTCCTTGCTTTGTCAATCTGCTGCTTGCTACTGGGTAGGTTTAACCAGCATTTGAAAGCCTTTTCTTTGAAAATACAGAGAAAGAACAAACCCCGTAAAAGGTGTGGCTGGTAAAACCTAAATAATTTGGTAAACAATTCTAATGCTATGTTCATTACTATAGGCAACACCCTTCAAATTACATTGATTCCACAGTCATTTCATCCAACAGCAAGATTTCTTTCCATTAACAGCATCCCAGACCTTGTTTCTCCTAATAAATCTACAGACCTCCCAGTCAACAGCATCTTTAACAAATTATGAATACTCCTGACAGTGAAGTCTGTGGATGATTCATACTAATGGAGACATTGTTACTGAGAAGATAAGATGTTAAATATTTTAAAAGTTATTTGTCAATATTGTGTTCATCACAAATTATTGGTGCAAACACTAATATTTCATATTTCATATACCAAAATATGAGCATTGAGGTATTTTTTTCACAAGAATGTTATGTACTATCATCACATTGATAATTATGGATGATGTCTNTGGTGCAAACACTAATATTTCATATTTCATATACCAAAATATGAGCATTGAGGTATTTTTTTTCACAAGAATGTTATGTACTATCATCACATTGATAATCATGGATGATGTCTTTTTTTTTTTATTCTTTTAGTCCTTTCAACAGTCATCCCTGTCATGAAATTCTTGCAGGTCCAACAGTCCAATGTTCTTTTCTCAAAGCTGTGAAAAGTACTTTAGCTTCCATTTTCCTGGGAGACAGTCTAGTGTTTACCAGTCATGGCATATTACATGGTTTCCAGTGGCTGGATCCTGCCACTCTGTGAAACATGAACCACAATTGTGCATATGGCAGACAGCCTTCGGGTAACCATGGCAACGAGCCTGATGGCAGAGATTGGGGCAGGTGAGAGGCGCAGAGCCAAGGGGACAGCCGCTGAACCAGTGGAGTTTGAAACAAAACCTACAAGTGTTTTGAGGGAAAGCAGATAATAAAAATATTGGGAAAAATCATTATATAACTATTGACATTTTGATCTGGTAAAACCAGCCTAAATATCCTATGCTCAACATCAGTTTTAGCCTTAGTTGTGCACTGACTCATTATACACCAGTCAAAAAGGTTTATGGAGCACTTTGAATATTCATCACTTTAGTAAGGATACATTGAGGTCTGACTCTGCAGTTGAAAGTGAGAGATGCATTTTACTGGATACTAAAAATTAACAAAAACAAAGCCCAATCACGGTAATCACCCAGTAAATGGTGTGTTGGTCCAATCCGGTTTAGAAAGGAGTCATGTTGATGTCAAGGGAAAGGAGACCCCTTGCCAATAAACGGTTGTATAACTTAAATGCTGCCATTCCTAACACCTATGTAGTGGTTTTCTGAGGCTATTGGCACTTTCTTCTTTTAATACCTGTGATCTGGTGTGATTGGAAGCCATGTCATGCTCCTATTTTGAGTAGCTGCCACAACGATATCATCATGTTCTTGTTTATTTCGTCCTGCCCAAACATGCTCTGGTTGACCATTTTGAGCAATGCTTTCCTCTGAACTCTGAATCATCCAGTTCTGTATGGCCCAGTGCTCAGGAAGTGAGCTGATTGGAGGGCAGATACGGGTGATGCGACTAAGAGCTTGGTCACTGGATGACATCAATTGTTGCTGGGTGTGGAAGTAGAACCGCAGGTAGTGTGGTCCATTGAAGAACCAGTTGCAACCGTCCTTATCATAACCATCTGTTCGAAAGCCAAAGGCATCGAATCCTCCCTGATCCAAGCTAAATGCATTAAACCCATAGATACTGTAGCCTTTGTCACTGAAGAGCTCAGACAAGATCTTGTCTGCGAGTAAATTTTGATCATTCTTATAATCTCCATCTGTGTCTTCATTCTCTTTCTTGACTTTCTTAAACACCTCCTCCCATTGTAAACCAAACCAGGAAACATTAGAACGGTTGAAACCATAGCGATTGAAACCAGATATGTCATATCCATCCTTATCAATGAAGTCACGATTAAAGCCATCTTTGCCAAACTCCCACCTGTCCCAACCGCTCTGATCATAGCCTTCACAGTCATAACCATTATGGTTAAAACCATTGCTGTCAAAGCTTCCACTGACAAAATTACAGTGGTGTGAACTGTGCTTGCCAAAGCTATGCTTCTGATATTTCAGACTTCCTTTTCTGTGTGTCTGTAATGATGTTATATTACAAGGTGCACCAATGGTTATAGGCACATATATAACACATGTCTGCTTCTCTGAAGAAATTACATCATCAGGGGTAACATCAAAAGGCTTCATCTTCATATGCCTCTGTCTAGCAGGGTAGAAAGTGTCATTCTGAGCATCTTTATAAGTTTCCCTTCCTGATCCATGCTGATGTTTCTCTTGCCACTGTGCCCACAGCTTGTCCATGAATGCCATGTGTGACAAGTATAGAGGGTCATAGGCAGCCAAAGGTGAAGCCATAAGGCCGCCCACCCACAGCCTAAAGAGTCCAGAGAAGGTTTGCAAAGATTGGGAGAACAATTGAAAGTCTGCCAGGTTCAAAGTCCTCTGCAGGGTAACTGCATCTGGCAACCAAACCTGAAGGAAGCAGTGGAAATTAATTAGACAAATCCTGTAACTGTAATAGAGCTTAAAGAGCTAAGCGGAAAAATATAATGTATATAATGTATGAGAATATAACAGTATGGTGAAGTATACTGGGGTGGGCTGTCATTGAAAAAAAAGGATAGACAAACCGAGGAGTTGAAACTTCGTCTGAGACAAGGGGACCAGTGAGAACGAGATGTCCTGCCCTGAAAAGGGTGATATTGGACACAGCCAGAGCCAGGCTTGCCGTTTCCTCCGAACAACCCAGCCTGCCAGGCAGCTGAGGACTGCATTGACCCAGCATCCACCGTCCACTCAAAATATGGAATTGCCAGTTTGCATGATGACAACGACTGCAGCTCACGCTCCACTAATCTCAGGAAGTAGCGGTGCCAAGGGAGGAAGAAGGCGTGATCACCCACTTGAGGGGAAAACTCAGCCCTCAGGAGTGCAAAGCCCTTCCACACAGCTATGACCAATAATCCAAACACATAGAAATAAAAGTAAACCACTCGTATTTATTATTAAAAGGTGAATTCAAAATAAGTTAAAAAGACAAGGAACAAAAACCTTTAGAATAACAATCTTACCTGGTCTGGCGTAGAGTTTCCTTACAGCCTTTTGGTACAAACTCCTCTCTCTCAGTGTGAGGTCTCTAATCTCTTTACGCTGGGTCAGGTGCCTGCACACACAGTCAACTCTGCCACTGTGAGTGCATACACACTTTTCACAGCCTTGTCTGAATCTTTCTCCATATCTCCACAGTTTGCGTTGAGAGAAGCATCCACAGCTTCCACCACATCTTACGTCTGAGCACTTTACTCCAGGGTAAAAGCTCACTACCTGTGCCTCTCTAGCTTGGTCCTTCACCAGGGCTTGGCACTGCATTAATGTGAGGTAATCACAAGTGTAATTGAAAGCCGGTTCCTCATGGCAGTCAACTACTGTTTTTTCTTGCTCTTTCTTTTTTTCTTTTAGGACTTCCAACTCTGTAACATTAAAATCTATATTGCCATACGATGTTTCATCCTCTAAATTGTAATGATCGTACTGCCCATGAGTGTCGTCCTCAGAAGAAATGTTGTATCCATTATGACTGTGGTTCTGATGGCTAGTGGTAAGACTTGGTTTGCGGAGGCAGCATGCTCCAAACATGCACTGGTCCCTACAGGCATTAAAGGAAGGGAAGTTGTTGCTGCTGTTGCCAGTGCAGTAGAGGAAGTCCTCACAGAGGCCAGAAGAGGGATTAAAGGCCCAGCGGCGTCGAAATGGCCGCACCCCTTCGCAGCTGTTCCCTGGTTTTGGTACCCAACAAGCCTAGAAGTGGGGAAGGGGACACAGGGCCTCTTACCCAGCCTTTCACCCTACTGCAAAGCCCATACCCAGAACCAACGAAGCACAGAAATAAAGTAAAGCGCTACTATTGGGCTCACCCAATCCAGCAGGCCAAGCGACTGTATGTTTTAAAGCTAAATAAAACAGAAAATCACAGAAGTGATCTAAAAACTAGGTAAGTCACATTAAAGGAATGGTTTGACAGTTTTGGAAACACGATCATGCCAGGAGACTTATGGTAGTTTATCTTACCATAAAACTGTAAAATTGTGAAACAGTGTGGGCAGTCCAAAAGATTGAATTAGATTAAAAAAACCAAAATACAATGTGCTCATTAGTGAACTTTAGAGGTGCTGGTATCTTTTCCATTTGGCAAGCTGTCTGTTCCTGTCTGTTCCAGTCTTTCTTTAACTGTCTCCTGGCTGTAGCTTTATATGTAACAAGTTGAGATGAGAGTTATATCAATCTTCTGGTCTAATTCTTGATAAGACACTATTCCTTTAATGCTCACTGCTATAGTAGGAGACACCCTTGTAAAATTAAGCAAGGTACAAAACACAAATACAAACTAATAGTTAAAAAAGAAAACACTAACGTAACATGAAACTATAACAAAACAGAAACACAAAGAGGTTTCAAACCTTGGCTTTCATTTCTGATTGTGACCCACCTCAAGCATTTGAAAAGTTCTGGAGACCTGCCAGGTAACCAGACATACAATAAGAAAATCTTCAAAACTAACACAATTATTGTATTACCCATGTTGTACAAAGACACACATTCGAAAAAACAAAACAAAACATGGACTCATACATTTCAGACATGAAACATTATTAGAAAGATTGGACGCCGATATTTTGATGTTTTTTTTAACATTCTACATCTATTCTAATCCACTGCTCAAGTCTTGCATAAGAGTACCTGTCTTAGCTGTCTGTGGCATACTGGTCCTTTGGTGTTGGGGGGGCAGGAGCAATGAAACCCTGCAGGGTCAATGGTCAAGACGAAACATACACCTCCATTTTGACAGGGACTAGACAGACAGGGGTCTGGGAGAGGGATGACCATCTGCAAACTAGCTACTTAACATCAGTTGAATGTATGTTAGTGTAAGGCTATTAAATATTCTGTAGAATTTATAATGTGTTTTTTTGTATGTGTGTGACAAAGAAAGAAACATAGGGAGAAAAAAAGGAAAAACAGAGACAGAGATGTCACAGACAGAAGATAAATAATTTTTACCTTTGATATCAGCCTGACATGTGACCTTTCCAGATGTGCATGTGCACACTGTGTTTAAGTCAGTCTGCCAGCGATGACCATCCTCCAATTCATGTCCCTCCCACACACATCGCTGCCTCACACACTCACATCCCTCCAGGTACTGCACACGTGCCTGTAGATCCGCATTCTGTTTCAAAAGAAATCATATGTCACCTCATGGTGCATTCATTTTCATGAAAACTCAAATATTAAGAGTATGTTAGTACCTGAGCTTTGACCATGTCCAGCATTCGAGCCAGCTCTTCCAGCCTCTTTTCCAGCTTCTTCAGCCTGTCGTCTTTCTGTGCCTGCAGAACAGATTTTACCCCATGAGGAGATCCTGGAGGCCCAAGGACCACACCTCTTTGCAGCTGGTCACTCTGGATGTTGTGCTGATAATGACTGGTTGGGTCCTGTGGCTTGTGGCTTGTTTGAGGTTTACTGGTGAAAACCCCCTGCCACAACTTTCGACTGCTGTCAGTCCGAGAAATGGGGTTACGAATGTCAGTGTTCTGAGATGAAAGCAGATCATCTAGAATGAGAAAGAGAGTTGGTGGGAGGAAGGGGGGTAAAACAGAGAGATTCCTAAATAATTCTTGAATTAATAAAAAACACATTTTGAAACTGAGCAAACATTCAGGAAAGCGCTGTCTAA
>JANJYP010022959.1:0-10512 GCA_024605115.1 Rastrelliger brachysoma | reverse complement strand
ACATGCAAGAACGGGAGAATACTGTCCAATGCCCGCACATTCTGGTAGAGGCATACAAACATACAAAACAAATATATAAATAAAAGTAGCCTATTATATCAACATATTAAAAATGTTTAAAACAGTTAAAAATAAGAGGAGTTTAAATAGCTTTTGTTTGAGGGGTCAGCTGCGGCTCATTTCCACAACTGCATCAGACATCAACATGATTTAAAGAGTTCTGTGATGTCAACAGCCTGCAGGCCACTGATTGGTCAGAGTGTCGTCACAATAGTCATAAGCACAATGTACGACACAAGAATCAAATCAAATACCATCTCATTTCATCTGTCTGCAGCCATACTATGACAATCTTATCCATACAATAGAAAACATACAATAGTATAAAACCAAGTATAGTCGAGCCGAGTACTGCTAGAATTGTGTAGTGGAAAAGCACCATTGTCCTCTGTTACTATGACAATAATAATAATAATAATAATAATAATAATAATGGGATGTACAACACAAGAAGTTAAAGTGAGAAAATCTAAACTTTTTATTAACCCAAACAAAATATCTGAAATGCTATGATGTAATGTAATCAAAATAGTGAGTGATGTGCCATAAGATGAAAGAAGAAGCCTCCCCCTCTCATCACATAACTTGGGAGATGTACTCTCATAGCACTGGGAAAACCAATGTTCTCAGCAACTAACGACCCAATCCCTCCCCTGCTGGGCATCTGCAAAACAAAACACAGGGTTGTCACATGTCGTCTTAGCATTATCGACGGATAAGACTGTAGGCCAGCTGCTTGTTTAATATCCTTTCTTTTTCTACTTGTGTTAAATACAGATGAAGCAATGTGGTTGTGGAGAGTTTAAACTAATTTAAAGTTACCTTTAATAGTACTGGGGGTGCTGGGCAGAGTAATATAAGTAAAGTTATACTAATAATTGCTTTTGCTGTTAAATAATGAATGAGGGCATGTGATTACTTTTGAAATGCTCAACTCTATCTAAGAGTCTAAGATATTGTTTTCAAATCATTGATAGTAAAATACATGAATCTTCAAATTCATGTTGAACCCAAAGCCAATCTGAAATATCGCAGTGGACAATGTGGAAAAAAAAACAAACATGAAACAACCTTAGCAACGAAGGTTATATAACAGACATGCTCAAACAGTCTGACATCATCACAAGGATGTAAGAGCCTTTGTAAAGAAAGCGTTGAGAGACAGTTGACAACCTATCTTTTGTCTTGCAGTGGACACGTAACCTTTTTTGTAATTTTTGTAATGTTTAACACTGAAATCCAACTATGTAACAATATAAAAAAAGCATGTAACTGGTGTGATAGGCTTTTATATAAAACCTGCCGAAAAGGATCACATTGTGTAAATATACTGCCTGTGTAATGTTCACAAAACAGGAACATTAAAGCAATGTCATTTTGACCAACAGTTTGTCTTTGAGTGGTTGTTACAGAGTATTTGTAAAAAAAATCTGTAAGTGCATAGTCAAATGACATGGCTTGTTTGTTTTTTTTTAACATGAAACTTTGGGAAATGTATTTGGAATCACTTAACCAAATCTAAAAACATAACTCATACATCTATTGCTTGTTACCTGTTCATAGTGAGAACAGAGCATGTAATAAGTACAGTAGAGTGGAAATAATTAAATCAAACCGGTATTTAATTTCCTTTGTGTGCATAATTTATGAGAGAATTAAGATTCAGCAACTGATTGTTCATCTTCATTTCCTTTTTTGAAAATGCGTTGTGACTTCTTGTATATATTAATTATTCAAAACCCAACAGCAGTACCCACTCTTTAAAGGCCAATCAAGACAGCTACAAATGTACACAAATGCTGAAATTGTACTGATACTGATTATGTTACAGGTACAATGAAAAGCCAAAGACGCAAATAAAATACAATTTAAAGGCACTACGCATAGGGTTAACATTTAGAAAATGTCAAACCTGATCCCCACAATAGTACAACAGTAAATAAAACATGTTTTTGGTCTTGTATTTGTGTATGAAGTTTTATAACTTGTGGCTGTCATTTCCCAGGATCGAATGAGACTATTGATATTCTGGTCTGTTTTGATGATGCAATGTATAGTGGCCTAATAAAAGCCTGAGATTGAATGCTGGATTGGTGAAAGTCCGCAATAACACACTAGACTGTCTTTTGCAATCAATACTGGCAGTTGCATTGTTAATATAACACACTGCCTCATATGTTGATGTGCTGTAGGGAGTAAGGACAGTTGGCTAAAGATAATATATCTTGAGTAAGAGCCATTAAAAACATTTTCTGTAATTCAGGGTTTTATGCTAACAAGAAGTATAAGCTGTTTAATCTGTATTTGGAGACTTAAAAATCTCACTTAGAAAGAGACAGCTGATTACTTTTCAACATGCCTTCAAAGGTTCTGATAGGCAGATTTTAGGATATAAGATGGTTTGAGGCACATACACCTTGCAGAGAGGGACCTCCTGTGCACGCAAGGTTTTATTACTTTTGGACAGAGCCAAGCTACCTGCCCCTTCCCCCTCCCCCGTTTCTTGCCTTTAAGCTAAAGTAAGCTAATTGTCTATTGACTACAGCTACAGATTGAGCAAGCAATCGGATTTGTGCATATGAGAGAGACAATGAAGTAGAGGGGATTTCCACCTGCTGACCTTGTTCTGCAGATCACTGACAAGTACTTATCATATACTATATCTAGTGATAAGTGTATTATGTTCACCTGTATTCATCATGTATTTCCATACAAACTAAGCAAACTAAAAAAAGGGCTATTCCATTACCTTCAAAATATCCTCTGTGAAATACTGGTTTCATCTGTAACAGCCTGACCACAGCTCCATTAATTATTACTATGAGACAGAAACCATTTAAGAGTGATGAACTATTTTCAAAAGTTATGTCAGCAGTTACCTAAGGTTACATAGCATCTCAACCATTGCCAGTCAATTAGGAAGTGCCTACAGTAAGACCATACTGTGTTTCGCTGTGTGATGTCTCACTCTGCTGCAACAAGTGAACCAGAACTCAAGAATGATCTCTGCAGCAAAGATGAGTTCACCTCTTCATCTGGCCCTGTGCTGAGAGATGCCTCAGCTGAGACTATTGGAGCAGCTTCATGGCCGATGATGACAACCTCTCATCTGTCTCAGCAACTATGCTGAAATTTGGCTGTCCAACTTCAGTTTACTACAATTTCCAGAAGGTTAGGACCACGGCGATGGAGCATGTTGCACACTCTCAGATTATAGGAGGCTTTATTCAGCTGCAGGCTGTGTACAGTATGTCAGGTACAATGTGGGAGAAACGACACTCAAGAGCAGATCTGTGTATGGCTGCACTTGGTGGTACAGTTATATATTGCACTAATCACTGTGGTGCGTCTCCCCAGGAAACAATGAGGAGGCAGTAACCAGAATTATATCCTCACACAGGGGTAATGCTGCATGCCAACATTTACCAAATTGAGGATGCCTCATGTCTGCTTAATGTCAACTCTCTCCCGCTGTACGGCATGGGACTGGCATATACAGCTCACCACTCAGGGTTTACAATAGCCTTACAGCACAGTTTATGGCAGCATTTCTTCCTCCTCAGAACGTTTACCTCTAAGAGAGGAGACACCTAGTCTGTCCTGCTTATTTCAAAAAGTACAGCATGGCTAAAGTACAGAGGATGAACATTGTGCTGAGGCAGCTAATGTTTTTTAAGGATTTGCAATGGAGAGGGCCAAATTGAAATATCACAGGTTTCCAGTTACTGCGTGCCAGCTGACTGACAGTCGTCAGACAGTTTTACAAGGCAACAATTATGAGATTGGATGGACAAGACATAGAGAGTTATTCCCTGCAGTTCTGCAGTGTCTGCTATTGTTTGCTAGTGAGAAGGTTGCGAGGAAAGGAGACTGGACCTAACATCTGTATTTGGAGTGGTTCTCTCGTTTGTACAATACCTGGTGGAAACTATATGCAGCAGCTGTTTCCTCCTTTCATGTGCTTTAGTGACAGACTGTTTTGCTATTGCATTGAGTATGGGACTGTGGGAATCCAGGTGCTTCAGTGAATTAGGTGTAAAGAAGAAACAGGTGTGTCAGTGGGAGGTACTCAACTCTTGTCTGACGAGAGATGAAAAGCTGGTTTAACAGAGTTACCTAATACAGTAGTAGCACAATATGGTTATTTAAAGTTAAATGGGAAAGCTGAAGAAATGTTAATCTTCCAAATTAAGTGAAATTGCTTTCTTAGAAAGGTTGTTTAGCATTTCTAAGGTAGAAAATCTACACTGCTGCTTATAACTCACACAACACAATGATACAAATTTAACATGTCTCATTTATCACCAGGCCCGACAACACAAGTTAGGGCCTAAAATTATCAGAAAACTGGTAAATTAACTCAACAGAAGTATTAGATCATTGAATGCATACTTCCTCTAACACTAAGCTACAATAAACTTCTTTGGTATTTCAAGATTGGCTTTTCATTACTTTTCAACCAAAAGATAAACTTCCTCTTTGTTTAAGGTTGTTCAGTATTGGAATCGCTGTTGGGCAAGTTACTTTAAAACTGTAATGCATTATTTATTACTCGTTACTGTAATTTCAAAGTAATTCATTACACTGCAATATTACTGTATTTGAAATGTAAGGCATTGCACTACTTTTGCATTACTTTTAAGTTACTCTTACCAAAATAACTGGAAATATGGATTTGACATTTTAAATGTAGTTCACTATGTTCAGTTAGCTCATTACACAACATGGCGTCAGAGATTTAAAAAGAGGAGGTTTTAAAATGTAGCCTAAGTTGCTGTGCAGAGCAGGAATATGCCTTATTGCTTTTCTCTGTTCTATTTGTAGGTCCACTGATGATATGTAAGCTGGACCTATGTATATGTGTTGTGATTGTGAATGATTCATTTGATAGATAAAGAGACTTGCTCTGTGCGGGAGAGAGCAGCTCTCTCTCCCCGCACAGAGCAAGTCTCTTTCATCATCGTCCCCCAGATAAAAAATGCCTTGTAAGGCGCGTTACTGACATTTATACAAGTCAATTATTACCAACTTTTTTTGTTATGCCTTCCATTACTGTGTTACAGAACAAAGCAATGCAGTACAGCAATTAATTAGTCTACTTTTGTAATGCGTTACTCCCAACACTGATTGGAATACTTCTTCAAGTAGCTTTTCAACTATATATGCTGGATGTTAATGGCTATTACAGAAACCTGAATCTTTCTGCATCAGGATTTTACGCTTTGAGCAAGTAAATAATTAACAGCTAGTGGTCTTGATTTACTTTGTCTTTGAATTTGTTCCTACTGTACATCAATTTCTTCATAAGGGCGTCTGATGTTTATGTTGCTTGTCTCTCTCCTTTATTCCAGAGGTATTCATTCAATTAAAATTTACTGATTCCAATTTGTGAAAATTCTGTAACATCACAATGTCTGTTATTTTTCAGTACTTTGAAGTAGCATTGTAGTTCCATCACTATCTGTGTGTACTGGGTAGATTACTGTCAAATAAATACAGTAGAATTCTATAACTGGCAACATGTATTATTAACACTGAACTTCAAATACATAATAAAATAAAATAATAATAATAATTTATTATTATTATTATTATTAATAATGGTCTTAATAAATGACTTTGTTTTATCAAATAAAGGCTAATTATTCATTTTATGCATTAGTGTTTATCCTGTCCTATCCATATTTCTATTTTCATTACAACAACATGAGCATCACAGACACACGCTGCATTTAATACTATAGTTCAAATGCTTTCCAAAGAAGTTAGGGTTTATTCGACACATTCAGCCTAAAATGTATGCTTTAACACAATCTTAAAAATTTCAAGTATTCAGAGTGAAACATAAACCCAGGCTTGAGGAGTAACGGAATAACCTACATGTAACAGCATTAATTAAGAAAAAGGAAGCCTACTACAGTTACAGAAAAAAAGACATTCTGATTACATTTAGTAAGTATGAGTATTATTTGGTAGGATTACAATTTTAAGATATTTATTAAAAGCTATAATTTAAAAAAAATACATCCACAGTGTGTTTAGAGGGGTGCAGAATAAAAGTATACCATTTCCTTGAAAAATTATATTTTTTCTGAATTAAATAATTTTATAGATTTTGAGGGGTTCGACAATGAAGTTATGTTAACATGGTAGGCTACCAGCCAAAAGCGGCCAGCATTGTGTGTTGCCAGCATTTTCTATGCTCCAGGCTGTCTCTGTGTTTATCGTGGATTAGCTCGGCTAACCGTTATATTTTTCCAGTAGATGTCTTAGTTACAACACGACAAAGAAGTAGTGAATGTTGTGTCAGTCTGTGTGTGTGTGTGTGTGTGTGTGTGTGTGTGTGTGTGTGTGTGTGTGTGTGTGTGTGTGTGTGTGTGTGTGTGTGTGTGTGTGTGTGTGTGTGTGTGTGTGTGTGTGTGTGTGTGTGTGTGTGTGTGTGTGTGTGTTCGGTCCTGGTTTGCCTCTGATCCGGGGTGAGGTGATGTTACCGGTTAGCTCCCAGCTAACATTAGCTCCCTGGCTAGAGTAAAGCCTGCTGTTATGCTTAACGTTACATACCTTCAAAGTCTTCCCTTTACACAACGACCATGTCACAAGACTTTTTGAAGCTCCCCAAGTATCCATGCTTGTGAAATATGAAATATGTTTCCTTCTAACTGAAATACTTTTCTCAATATGTCCATGTATTTAGTCCAATAAGTAATGTAACACACATCTAGTAACGAACTAGGAATTATTTTGGGTTGTTGCGACTATGACCTAGAAACACTAGATGGCGGTATTCTGCCCCATATTACATAATCAACCTTTAAGCAAAGCTGCATTACAAGTTAGAGCAGTAGAATATAAAAATGTTTTGGAAAACGAAAAGGCTGAAATGAGAATTGGACCAGCACAACAAAAAGAAAGGCTTGAAAAAGAAATACTTAAGAAAATGATTTTCTTTTGTTTAAAGTTCCAGTTAAGGAACTGAGAGTTACATTATTAAAACAAAACAAACAAACAAAACAGTGAAAATGACAAAATATTTTCCTGCTTCTAGTGATAAAGTCAACACAAAGGATGCAAGGCAATTCAAACCATCCAGCCCATTCAATCGCCAGTTCTCATAATGTAAAAAATGCGAGAGAAATTGAGAAATGAGATTACAGAACTATTAACAGAACACAACTGTCTTTTATTTCCATCTTCGGGAATTTATCTATTAAGTAGAGACCCTCTCCAGTATTTCACATTTATTTGCACATACCACAGAGTTCAGGATGTTACACTATTCTTCCACTGCTACAAGAAAGGAATTTTTGGGAAAAAACAATAATTGCTTCTGTCTATAAAGAAATATAAAGAGGAAGCCTTTTTGTGCTTGTGCACAGTTTTTTAGAGGTTGCAGCAATATCTGAACTCTGGAGGAGATACAATAGTCTTTCAATCATGAAAAGGCTGTATAGATCAAATGGAAATCAGATAACCACAACTCACCTTTTCAGTGTGCCATTCCTCTCTTATGCCTCATTCAATGCAAAATTTATGTCATTACAGGTACTATGGTATATGTGATGTGAATCTAGTAAATATAGTTAATATTATTCATATGGATATGATAAAAATAATGCTACTGTGCTAGCTAAATGCTGTCATGTTGTAGTACATCTGCAATGATACTGTGCCCACACCAGGTTCTTTCATGATGGCTGGAGCTCCTCCATGACACAGTCATGTGGCACACAACCAAACACATTAGTGGGTGTAATGGCACCATATGGAGACCTTTTTGGCTGTTTTGCTAATTGGATTTGATATTCTGTGTGCCTTAACAGAACAGCCTGTGGTTGTACATAACATGGCATATTTTTTAAAAAATTCACTACAGATTGAAATATAATTATAATTACCTAAGCAACTATCTTCAGTGAAATGACTAAGAAATATGGCTCCATGAACTATGCCTCAGATTGCGCAGGAATGATTGGTTGGTGGTTGATATTACCATGTTGAAGTTTTTCACTCACTGACTTCTTGCTATTGTTTTCTCAGTGCAATTTATTCACACTGTATCTGCATATTGCAATCCAATAGCATGAATGGATATAGCAGGTATCTCTGGTGTTGTCATTGAAGAGACAAGCAATATTTTCAAGGTCACTGACGTTGATTACTCTTTTTCAACAGACGTCTGCCAAGAAGACTGCTCTCTGAGTCTCATTTGCACAATAAAATTTATTGAAGGTATAAAGTTGTCCTGAACTTTCTGTGCTTCCTCAATAAATATCATACTCTCAAGGACTGAGCAATCGTTCAGTGGTTTGATGAATGAAACTCTATAACTGTCTGTTTGAAGAAGATGCTGTCAGTGAGTTAGTCTTAATTCATTTTCAGCTTCCTAAACTGATTGAAATTGAAAAATCATAAAATATCACTGATAAGTAAAAAGTGCATCAATATTAAAAACAGAGAGAATATTTTTAAGCACGTTTTTGACTTTATTTGTAAACAATCGTTTGTTGTTTTGAGTGTGCACTTTAAAATTCTGAATGTGGTGAGTTAAAGGTGCAGTGGGTAGAACTTAGCATCCTGAAGTAAGGCCCTCATTGTGAGCTACTCTAGACACTTGGTGATGCAACACGGAGGCCTCTGTGAGAGAGTAAAAAGCTCACTTTATGGTAACAAAAACATAATGATTTTTATGATTCAAAGGATGATTCAAAGGATGATTCACATCTCTTAAATACAAATAAATGGCATTGCTTGAATTACTCATGAACTTGGATTTATTGCAGGCAAGTTAGGAGCTTTTTTGTTTGCTTTTTTTGATTATATCTTCATATCTATTTAAAACTTCTGTTCAAAATATAAATAGACCTGAGCCAAACAGTGCCTGAGTGTATTTAGGTATTTCATGCTTGAATTCATTTTTGTGAACATATTTGGACATAAGACCTAAAATACTACTGTTATGTGTGATATTCAGTAATACATCTATGCCAATAGATTTTTAAATATATATTTTGCTATCAACTCCACCAATGCATCACAGCAGCTTCAACAAGAACAAACTGCCAAAGATTACAAAGTAGAGAAGCAACATGAAGTGATTATTTCAGAGCTGTATTTCATTAATAACAGTGTTATTCAAACCTATCTACAGCCAACCAGCATCCTCTTTACAGCTCTTCTGATTTTCATTAGGAAAATCCCAGATGAGGCTGTCATGGGCCTTCAGGATCTCTGTAGTACTTTCCCACCATCAAACACACATCAGGAAAATTAAGTATCACTTACATGTGCATTCGTGACTGAACTTACTTATGATCCAAACAAAACAAGACAAAGATTATAACTTAACCAGAACTCAGCTGTACAAGTTCTAACCAGACCACATAACTCCAGTCCTTTGATACCTTCAGTGACTCCCTGCTGTTTTCAGAATACAACTCAAAATCCTCCACTTGGTTTACAATGCAAGTCTGGCTTCACAGTAAATTTCAGAAATGCAGTCAGTTTACAATCCCATCAGATCTCTCGGGTCACAAGGTGGAAATCTTCTCCATGTGCACAGAGCATTTTCAAAGTCTGGTGAGATAACATTTAGTATTTATGGATCTAAAGAGTAGAACAGTTGAACTTCAACTCGCCCCGACACTGTTCTATTCTCCCATGCATACCATATATTTATATAGCATGTATGTTTGTATGTATATGTGTGTGTGTGTGTGTGTGTGTGTGTGTGTGTGTGTGTGTGCATAGATATTTCTGTTTACAATCACAATTTCTGCTGTTTTATTTTGAGATGCTATGATGATACTATGAAGTAGTGTTACGGTGAACGGTAAGAATAATGTCTTAATGTCTTAAAAAAATAATGTTTTTTTATTGATGAGTTCCTGAGGTGGAAAATTGGGTCCTTTGTCCTTTTTAGTGTGTAATGGAGACAGTGACATGAATTGTTCATGATGGAGATCAGTTTGTTCAGTGACCTTGTGTGCCTTACTGGCTGTAACATCTCCATCCTTGTAGGGGAACCAATAGATCTGAATAGAAGCCTTTATGACCTGTTGATGTGAAAATCCATGATCCATACAGTATGACTGACTGATCATCCAAATGAAAGGAATTCAGAAGCATATGAGCCAAGATTTGGGGTGGCAGAGTATTGAAGTCAGAGAAGAAGGTCACAGGTTTCTCAAGGTATCTAGAGACAGAGTCTGGGAGCCCTAACATACAAACTGTAATGGGTTTAGCTTTGGGTTTCTTTTTGGGAAATGTTTCGTTTTACACAATGCGTATTGAAATTTTTCACCCATATGCAGTTAGTGACGGGAGATTTGTAGCTGTTTTTCCTTTTAAATATTATCACAATATTATGGTGTTGAATATAAAAAGATTCAGGGTTTTGAGTGGTATACTTGTCCTCTTCAAATCTTGTATATATTAATACTATGATTTGGTACA
>JANJYP010022953.1:0-20338 GCA_024605115.1 Rastrelliger brachysoma | reverse complement strand
TGTGTTGTACTCCCACTTGATTTAATCACCTCTGAATAGCTCAACCAAATTGCAAACATTAGTGTCTGATCATGGAAGGATTTTAGGAGGTGATGTTGACCAACCGTGTGTTACAGCCCCACATCCAACTCATTGATTAATCCTTCAGGCTGAATCTCAGGTTGAAGGTAGATGTAGCAGAAGCCCATAGAGGGGGAAACAAAACAGGGATGAGGAGGACCCATGTGAATAAAAGGGGACTGCAGAGGCTTGAGACATGTCTGCTGCAATAACTTGATTTAACCTACACACATGGCACCCAGGCGATAGACAAACAGATGGCATCTCCAAAGGAACTCATCTTGTGAAAGTTGGAAGAGATATTCTTGGATGGACTACCCTCTGACACGTTGGCAGCGGGACCCACGTCTGGCAGTTCTGGTGAATGGCCTCCCTGATTACACCCCTCAGTCTCATAACCAAGCAGGATTGGGGTTTTTTTTCTCTAAAAAAACAAAAACAATANCCTCCCTGATTACACCCCTCAGTCTCATAACCAAGCAGGATTAGGGTTTTT
This sequence comes from Rastrelliger brachysoma, assembly GCA_024605115.1. Taxonomy (NCBI): domain Eukaryota; kingdom Metazoa; phylum Chordata; class Actinopteri; order Scombriformes; family Scombridae; genus Rastrelliger; species Rastrelliger brachysoma. The sequence goes on along the minus strand of JANJYP010022953.1, from coordinate 19,782 downwards.
TTTCTCTAAAAAAACAAAAACAATAAAAAAAACAATCCCTTCAAAAATCCTTCTAGTTGCACTGCACAGTTGCTGCAGAGTGTTGCCGAATTGATTTGCATGGCTTCATCATACATCAATAGATATGCAGGCAATTGAGATTCACAATTGCATGACCAGCTCAGGCACAATGCAGTCTCTTTCCAGTGCTATTAGATGCCTGGTCGTTAACATGGAAATTGAATAGTGTGGCTTTCTAATTTGTTCGTTTGTAGATAGAGCAGGCACAAAATATTACATGGTCTTTGTAGTGGGGGCCTCTTTGAAAAAAAAAACCAACCTTTTTTATATTTGTTGATGTGAAATGACTCTTTAGTTACTGCAAAACCTAGATTACACATTATTTTGAAAGCACAATACATTTTTTATATTGCCTTTCAGCATGCCTGTTTATGTTGCTATTGTTCCTTTTCTTTCACAGTGTAGTCATGGCTGCCATAGCTACAAATACATAGCTATGGCTGCACTGCTGAAGTGCCTTGTTGATTACTTCAGAACATTTAAATCAGTATATTGTGTCAGATGATTTATGTCTTTGGTAAGCAGCTATGTAATAAGCAGGTTAATGTATAGAGAGCTATTCACTATTGCATGTCGCCTTGGGGCTTACTCTCAATAATGACCAGCTCGATGTACGTGTTGCCTTACTTGGCAACATGTAGCACATCACAGACTGTTGCTGCCACTGATAAGCTAGTCCCAAATCATTAGCATTCATTTCAACTGGTCGTGAATGCAAAGCGAGATTACTTACCGATGTTTGACTTATTGACGTTATTGATGTCTGACTGATGCCCGGATTATTTTATCCTGATCTTTGACAGATTCATTTCAACAAATGTCACATGTCAACAGGGACGCATTTTGAAGATAATTCAAAACAAAGAAAAACAGTGCATCAAAGATTTTATAGAAGCAAGACGAAATCTGGCTTCAAAGCTGCTGAAGACCTTTGTCTCATGCTTTTTGCTCCCTTTAAGCAATTATAGATTTCTCAGTGTTGCCCGCGAAACAAAGTTTGACAGAAATGAAGCAACTTCAACCCAGTTAAGCAAGGCCCCCTCAGCTACAGTAGGTTTCTTGTTCAAACTGCAAAATATGTGAACTTCCTGTCTATAAAACACAAGAGTGTTGTCATTATATTCATGACAGCACAGTCATTATAGGAATGACAGCCTTCCCACTACCCATTGTTGCTGTTACAGCTGAAAAATTGATGGTTTGCAGTGTCAATGGTGGGCAGTAGGTGGGAACCTGTCAGAGTAGACTTGCAGTGGACTGAAAAACGGGATTAAAACAGCCCATGGAAAGACGTTGAGTTCAATTATGATGGAAAGCACCTCTACTCACTATTGACTCATATTGTTAATTGCGAGGTAGGCCATTACAGGAATCCCACAGTTATTTTTGATGGCAAAGTGGTAAAACTTGATGATTAAAGAGATGCATTAGTACTAATTAGTACTGGTGTGTAACAAAATAGAAAATTTTATGAGAATGTGTTTAAATGATAGGTACAAAAAAGACTGTCCTGATGTAAGTGTAAGTGTAAATGTAAGTGTTCTTATGGCATAGCAGGGAAATTTAACCAAAATCTAAAAGCGTGTATAAAAAAACCCCCACCATCTTTTATGGCTGAGGCATTTCTCAAGGCCTTTGTGCTCTCAGATCTTCTCCATAAATAATCATATTAATGCAGAAAACTGTAGGTTTTCAGCAATTTTGCAGCCTTTTTTTTCCCCTCCAAGATCTAATTTCTGCAAAATGTCTACGGGCGTACACTAGGGGGCTTGTCATTTTCTGAAAGCATTTTACATCCACTGTTTGTGCTGTTTTAATGAAAGCCGTTCTTGAGCCATTTGCAATAGCAAGGGCAGAAACACAGTCCCTCTCTTCTCCACAGCTCCAAAGCCTCAGAGGGGGAGGAAGGAAAGAGAAGGGAGGGCTCTCTGGAACCAGTGAGGCCTTTGGTGTTGGTACCCTTGCCACAGGCCTGCTCTGAGCTGGACAGCCTCTATCTTTGGCCATGAACACAAATTAATTAGTTGTACATTTGCAGGGTAAACAGCACGTTGAACTACTGCTGACAAAAATGAGGTTCATTGGATCAGTGTTAGTCAGCTGGCTGGGAGACAAGAGAGGGACAGCTTGTGACATGATGTGTCTCTACCTCCAGCTAATGGAGCCACTGCATCTTCATGGCCTGGTCTTAGCTCAATCTCCCCATACCATATCCATCGTGCCCTTTTTTCATGTTGCACAGTCTCTTATTCGGATGATAAATACCTATTAAGTTCATTTATATGTAAATGAAGGTATTGCATCATCTTCTTTGTGTGACTTTTCGAGCAGCCATTAGTGTATTTCATTGCGGAAGAGTTGGCAACGCTGTCTCTCATGGTTGGCAACATTGTCTTTCATGGATTTACCCAGACATTTATTGTAAACTTCCCGCCATCCTGTGCAGCAGACGCCTGAGTTTTATGAGTGCTATTTATTTGGCCGAGTGGGAATGGCGATATCAGCACACGCACTCCAAACCTAAATGAATCCCTGCAAGGCAAATAAAATACAAATGAACATGAAATGGACATTTCCAATCGTTCCCTAATTGCTGTTGATTGTTGTTGTGTTGATTGCAAATTAGCATGAAATATGATATTATAATCAATCAGTATTAGCCAGCAGAAAGTTAAACATATTTTAGCAGTAGGTGGTCTTCACTATAAGTCATTTAACTGTTAATTGATTGCTTTTAATTTTTGTTGTGTTTAGTTTTTTCATAAAACTAAGCAGGATTTTTGTATAATAGAAACACATGCACATTAGTTAAAACCTTTGTTTCTCTATACTGGTTCTATTTATGCAACCGCACCATCTTTAACAGCCACCTCAGTAAATAAGTCTTTTCAGCTGCTGTGATGCATGAAATGAACATTCTAACATGGCATTTTACATGCCATCTTCAAGAATCAACATGTAATGAAGTCAAACCCTGAGAGACTGCAAACAAGCCATATTGACCATGAAATATTGTGCCTGTAACACAATGCACAGCAAGTATCAGTACTGAACTGTTTTAAGTGACACATGAAATGAAAGGAAGCAGATTATCACTCATCTTTTGAATGAGTTTATAGGTTCATATATGCACAATGGACAAAAAGCATAGTTCATCGATGTTTGCGCAGATTAAATCGAGGCATAACGGCTGTTGTTCTTTGTAAATGTGAAATAAGTCAGTTGTGAAGATCAGCCTTGTCAAGGTGAGGAGGAGAGGTGTCTGTGCCTGTAAATGTGGACAGCACCCTCGAGTCACAGTTACCATATGTTTATGCCTGTTTACTGCCTTACATTGACAGCTGATACAAGTTTTTCTGTTTGCACTGGTCTATTTGTTTGAAGCCAGACGGATCAACTGTTTCTCCAGTCTTGTTGAGGCTAATGGTGATGTTGGAGTGGGCCAGCACTAGATTTTATGGATTTCATGGTGCTGCAGCCTATTCCTGAGCAAAATACGTGATTGAGCAAGATCAGTGATTCTGAACTAAGGGTCCTAATATCACAGTGGGTGCCTCTGCATTCACTGAGGTGCACGCATGAAAAAATGTTAGAGTAGCTTAAGTAATTGGAAAAAAACAGAATTATGATTTATTGAAAAACAACTCATATATTGAGCCTATAAGACTTGAACACCAGGCATTGTGAATAATGTTAGTGCATGAAAACTAGATGGCATGGATGGATTAATATTAGAAATAGTTAGCTAGCTAAAGTAATGGATAGTCTGAATATTTGACATAGATAGATAAAGATAGTTGGAAAAGATATATAAAGCTATGTAGCTGAAATAGCTAAAGGTAATGGATAACAATTTAAAAAGATAGTCTTCCTAAAGTAGTGTTAGGTGGCTAAATGAAATAGATTAACTGTTCAAATATAGCAGCCTTAGTTCACATCCTGTTTCATCTGACTCAACTGTGTGAACAATTGTGGCCTTGATGATAACCACTAGTGTTGTACCTGCTGTCATTGTCATACAGCGCACTCAGCACATCACATCGCAGGCTTTGGTTGATGTGCATAAAAAGAAGGTTGAGTTTAAGCTCATATTTTAAAATTGAGTATAAGTCAGTGCAGGTGCAAAGATGAAAAATAGACAATTTCATGACATCACTAAAAAAGGCCAGACAGGAACTATTCTCCCTCCCCTGCTATGCTTCAGTCTTGCTGTGTGTGCAGTGCATATCTGTCACTGATTACATCAGCTGTGATGGTGATATAACTATTTACTGTGGTTTGAGGCTAAAGTAGCAAAGCCTTCTGCATTCATTTTGTCTTTTTGAATGTTTTGTGTGTCTGCCATTTTGACAGACCAAGAACCTCTTGATGTCTTCGTCTTTTCAAAACAGAAATCGGACCTTTTGCTGAGCTCAAAACCCCAGTCAGCAGCCTAATTCATTTACACCACATAATCTACAAAAATTTTCAATATAGTTTGGTCTTGTCAAGATTTACTGCCATGAGTTGCTTTACTGCGGCTGTGCATGCGGAGCGATCGGTTCATCCACAGATGAAAGCCTGGTGTAGATGAAAGCTGTGTCAGGATGTGGGGTCATCAGCATTGACGTTGTCCAATATCTGGTTGTACTTTTGAAAGTGGCATCCTAGAGTGCCTGAATTGAACGCTGAATAACAATAGTTTTGGGAGCAGATATCAATAGCTTGAAGCTGATTGTGAGAGCTTACTGAGCCGGAATAAAACCACAGTTTGTCTGTCTCGTGAGAGCCAGTGTTGCTCCACCACAGGCAATATTATTTCCCCCCTTTATAAAGTATTGTAGATCCCATTTTCAGAGACTGAAAAAGAAAACTATGTCCTCTCAATTTTAATATGTCCTTCACATAGTCACAAGCATTGGGTATGTAGATGCAGGAGAAATAACATTCATATTCCTACCTGGTTGTGTGAGCACAGTTGGTTGTCTCATTGGCAATATGAGCTTAATTTATTATACTTTTTATGTCAAAATACACTAGTGGGGTCAAATGAGCCAGTTCTACCGTCTTTGAAACAATATACAGATTTTTTACCTGGAAACCTATTGCAGTCCAATGCAGCCTTGAAATAATGTGTCATTTTAAGCATGCACATACATGCTGGGTGAATTTATGAAGTAATGTTCATAATGTGTACTTCAAATACATCTTATTGTGTAACGCAGGAATGACTGCTGGAAACCTAAATTGAGGCTAAGGTGTAATTTAAATTTTTTTTTTTTTTTTTAAAGTCTCCATAGTGATTTCTATTGAAGATTTACAAAACTGCCATTTTTGTAATCTCAAATGCAAAGCAGTGGCAGTTAATGGTAGTTTTCCTATATTGTATTGAAGCTCTAAATGAGGCGCGCAAGAAGCTTTCTGAGGACCCAATAGTATTGACATTTGTAGACACTAAAGCATTTGAATCCAGCAGACGTCACAGAATGTGTCTTCTAATGATTTAGTGATCTGTTAAACCCCTTGTACTTTGTAAATCACAAAACCAGAGTCTCACTATTTATGCTCGCCTCTATTTGTTGGGATTCAGTCAGAAGAAGACATTTCTTTGCAAAATAGACACACAAATTCGAAATTAGCAGAGTCAGACTAGCTACAAAGCGCTGTTCAGTTGTATTTTATGGGCTACAAATATTAAATATTAATGTTTCCCATGAGCAGGAATATGTGTAAGTTGTATCTGCATGTACCATGCCCAGTCAAGTAACATGAAAGGCTTCAAGAAATGTATTAATCTGCAAATCTGCTGCAGCAGAGCAAAGGATATCAGGAAACTTCACGTCAAATCCAATCTACAGTATGTGCTGGTAGATAGTATTTTAAGCACATGCTGCTTACACTTTTTTGTTTTTAAGCTGAAATTCTCAACACAGCACTGTGGCTATATTGATTGATGGCCCAAAAGTTTGAAGGAGAATTCATGAAATTTTGTAGAGTGTGTTGTTAGTGCAGCAGGCTCCATTAGGGGTTCACAACAGTCTACTCATCATTAAAGAGTAGAAAACAAGCTTTTCTAAAAACAGAGTCTCCAGTTGTTCTCCCAAATCAGTATTTACTAGTAATTGTAGCACTAATGGTTGGATGGCAATATAACAAGGAGCAACCAGAGAGACCTTTAAAAATATGAACAACTCCATTTAATTGCTCGCAAACCTACCTGCAGTCCGTGTACTTGGCTCAAGTGTAATACCAAATGTGGCACCAAGAAGACATTTCACATTACATTTTTCACCCATATTGGCTGCTTTGTATTTTCCTCACACTCTGTCTTTTGCTGGTATAATAAACCAGGACCTGTGCCCGCCTAATGAGAGGAAAAACTGAATGTGAACCCAAAAAGGATGCATTGTGAGGTTTTTTTTCCTGCATGGGCTAAAATGTGACTTTTTTTGTTTCTAATATTGAGGAGCTCCTCTGTACATGGAGGAGCTTTATTTTTTCTGTCCTAATTAGTCAGAGGAGTACTGTAATGAATACTGCAACAGACTGTGGGTAAGCCTGTAGTCCTCTGCAAACAAAGCAATTTAAAGTGTGCATAAAATACCACATTGTTGTATATGGTTAACGTCCTGGTGGACCCTGAGGGGCACTCATTTGGAATATTGCATTAAGATTCACTGTGTTGTGGCTTGCATATTTAGTCATTTTGCTATCAACATAAAAAGTGGTTGGTCATATTTTCTTTCTGTATCTTTCCTTCAGCATTGTTTTCTTCTTTTTCTGCCTCCAATGTCGACCTCTTTTCTTTTGTGCTGCCATGTTTTTTATTATCATCAGAGAGACAAATGAGAAACAAGAGAAGAAGAAAGCCTTGAGGCTCGTGTCCTCACATCGTCATCGCTTCCTTTATCTCTCTTTCTTTCTTTCTTTCTTTCTTTCTTTCTTTCTTTCTTTCTTTCTTTCTTTCTTTCTTTCTTTCTTTCTTTCTTTCTTTCTTTCTTTCTTTCTTTCTTTCTCTCTCTCTCTCTCTCTCTCTCTCTCTCTCTCTCTCTCTCTCTCTCTCTCTCTCTCTCTCTATCTCCACTCCCACCCCCGTCCCCGTTCTCTACTCTCCATCTTTCTGTCTTCCTGAGTGACAGCTGGCAGCCAGTAGGGTACAGTGGGCATGCCAACCCAAGTGCAGATATTTGCCAACTGACCTGAGAAAATACACATTTGAACGTGACTGACTCATGCGTGCTGTAGCTCTGTGTTTCCCACAAAGCTCCAACGGGCAGCAGGGACTGTATTGTGCCCTGCCTATGCTCGAGTTGTCCAAAAAAAAAAAAAAAAAAAAAGAGCAGCGGTGGCCATTAAAGACGTGCAACAGCAAGTTCACGGAAGACCCATAAATGGACCCATTGGGACGAGGTTCAAGGCGGAGGCTGTGCAGTCAGCTGCTATAAAAATCAACCTTGAACGCAGCGGTACGTGAAGAAGCATTGATTAGAAAATAACAATTACATGTGGATTGATTTCAAATTTAGGCAGACTTTTTGTTGGAGACAAATTTATGTTGACATCCTAAAGTTAGGTCCATGTATGTTAACACATTAGAATGAAAATATCTGTATTTATTATTTCTGGAAAGCTACTACCATTGGATTCTTTTTTTTGTTTTGAATGGGGTAATAATTAAACTCTGCTTTGTTGCTCATGTGGCCCCTTTTCCTCCCTTTTTTCCACTCTCTTTCTCCAGCCCTTTTATATTCAGGAGCTTTATAGCTCACAGCAAAAGGAAGACATCTCCTGTAATGACTCTGCAATATGCAAACAGCACCTTTTATTATACAAACAGTGTGTGCTGTCCCACTCCCCCTTGTGCGAAAACCACACACGCACACATAGATACACACACAGACACGCACACACATATACATACAGTCTATACATATACATGCGCTTCACACTACATACAACTCTGCTCCTGCTAAGTCTCGAATATCACAAATTCTGCCTGCTAAATGGTGTTGAAAACAGGAGGAGCAGCCATTACCATCATATTATTGTTTCATAATTTTCACTGTTTTCTTCTATTTCAAGAATTCCCCAATGGAAGACAGCTTTCCTTTCATTCATTTCACCCTAAATGGAAAGTGACATTTGGGTCAGGTTCTCCGGTTGCTGTAGACTGAACAGCGGCACAGAAAATCCAAGATCTGATTAGTGTTTTGTGGATTCTGGATTGCAGCATTTTACAACAATCTATGGAAGTGCAGAGGTCAGCGATTGCAGCGAAAATTACAACGCACAAGATTACATAAATCATGCACAGAGCGTAAAAGAAAAAAAATGTTGAGGGTTTTCATATACAAGGAAACACACGCGCACAGTGTGTCAGATGTAGATGTAGATGAGTAATCTGGGATTATTCCAGTACAGAAGAGGGGCATGACCAGCACTTCATGCACTGCAGAAATACACGAAATGCATAAATAGAAAAAAGGAGAGAAACAAAACACAAGGCTCTGACTTGAACCTTGAGGGATAAAGAAAGACAAGCTGTAATGTAAAATCAGGGATACAGAGATTTGTTGTTGTGCTTTGATGGGGGAGACAGACAGAGAGAAAGAACCTGACTTTCACACGGAAGCACCAGCAACAGTAATCTGCTGGGAACATGAAACAGTTCACAGACATTTCCGTATAACTCTGACGTGCACATGAANGAGACAGACAGAGAGAAAGAACCTGACTTTCACACGGAAGCAACAGCAACAGTAATCTGCTGGGAACATGAAACAGTTCACAGACATTTCCGTATAACTCTGACGTGCACATGAATGTGTTGGTGCTACTATTAGAACCAGAAAAGATTTTCTAACACTGATTGTTACCGTTACTACCATAACAGAGAGGCATTTATGTAATTATCATAACAAACAGGGCAGCCACCACATGGCCTTTAAACTACACAACATTATGTGTCACTGTCTTATGCTGGAAATCTGATGAACTGCTTTATGACATAAGCAGGGTGCCAGCAATCATTGGTGATGATCGGTGGCACAGGACAGGAAGAAAGTGTTGCTCTGGCACTGGCAGAATAATTATCTCCAACATCTTTGAGTCACAGCGATTAATTTCTTAATCCATTAATTAAGCTATCATCAAGAAATTAACCTTTTCATATCAACTTAAAAATATTAACAAGGTTCCAGTTTCTCAAATGTGAATATTTTCTGTTTTTCTTAGTGCTCTATGATAGTAGACTGAATATATTTGGGTTTGGGATTGATGGTCCGATAAAATTACATTGACATTTTTGGTGTCAAAAAAATTTCATACCAAACAATCTGTTATTTGATAGTGAAAGTAATCACTAGTTGCAGTGACAGATAACACATTTTAATTAGCATTCAAGCTCCAAACCTCACACACTTAGAAGTTTACACAGTGCACAGACGTCATATTATTTTTAATCTTAGTTTTCCCTTGTCTATTCTTATTTCTTCCTCCTTTTAGCCTCCCTATCCTTTCATGGTTATTTACAGAAAAAGAAACAGCAGTTGAGGGATGCTGTGCACCAGTGGACTGTTTCACCAAAGTTGCAACAAGCAAGATATAATTTGTAACAGGAGATAATTTCCTCTCCTATTGATTTTGACATGTTTAACTAATCAAATAGAAGCCCGTACTTGTTGTCCGTGCATGAAGCTGTGAGAGGATTGTAGGACTTAGAAATGTATCTGCTATTTGCAAGTGCCATTTATTTGCCAAATGAGTCTTTGTCACCATTTGCAATCTGCTTCTAAACAAATTAACAAATTACTTCCATGAAACAGGCTCCGGAACCCACAGTGGTACATTTTGAGCATGTCAGTGTGGTGAGGCGACTCCGCCCTCTAGTCATTTAAGTCACACTTAGGCTTCAGTGGTCATTGGGATTCCTTTTTACGAGCCCGCTGATCAATCAATCCTGTAATTCAATCTCTCGATCAATCATGTTTAAATGAATAATTCACAAACCATCGCAGAAAGCACAGGGAAATGGCTCACACGCAGAGCCCTGCCATTAAACTGCAAAGAGAGCAGAGTGGAACAAGTCTAAAATAAAACCAAAAAAAAAAATACATCAAAGGAAAGCACACGTGTGTATCAAGGTGATGACTACGAGGAACACATTGCGGGAAAAAATATTTATGCGGCTAATCTGAAAAGCTTCCAGCAACTTGTCAACAGCCAGGCTCATTTGCATATTGTGATTTCAAACTATGATCAATAAGTGCAAAATGGGAAAATGGATGAGAGGCTGATTACAGTCGATCATAGGGCCTCAGTTTTTTTTTTTTTAAAGCAACACAAATAAATGTGTGCAGGACAGTTAAGAGTTCAGGGCTGTGCTGAGCAAGGAGTTTAAGACGCTGACCATGTAATTCCAATGTCCCCCGTTTGAGTGTGGTTGTAACTCAATAAAGTTTCACAGCTTTATTGTCACATGCACTCAGAACTAAGTATCTACCCTCTCTGATGGCCATGCATGGAATGGACACAAGCAAAGTCAACACAAGATAGTGACAAGAATGGTAGAGAGGAAATCATTTAAAGTATAAAAATGACACAACTGAAAAAAATCTGTTGTGTTACAATACTGCAAATCGATTCTGTGTATAATTGTAGTGTGTGTTTGTACATTTTGATGAACATTCACTTTACTGTAACAACGAAACAAATGCGATCAGTGGGGCAGCTGGAGTTAAATCTCACAGTCAAACCTTCATAATCAACTCTGCTTGACCAATTAAGATGACACCATCATCATCATCATCCATCCATCATCATCAGCATCGCAGTCCCCTGAGGAGACCACTGATATCTTGTGAACGGGACTTAGGTTTCAGTACAGCATCTTTACTGTAGCTGTGAGGTCCAAATCTGTCAGAGGCAGACTCTGCTGCAGATGTTACATGTGTAGGCGAAGACAACACGACACATGATACATATAATACTGTATGTCACTGACATGAGTAAGGCTGTATATACATTTCCACATGGTAAACATATTTGCCTCTAGGATTCATTAACCTCAAAAGTGATCAAATGATGCGAACATTTCCGCTCACAGCTTAATTTGTCTTGTGATTGGTGCTTCCCATTTAGTGCTTTGTTAGCCATAGTAATTGTTGTGGTAAAACGGCAAAATGCATACATAATGTGACTGTTCAAACACTGATGATGCACAAGACCAGAACATATAAGCAATCACGGCCTGTTGCACCACCCACAGATAACAGCCACACATCAGTCGCTCACTGTGTGGACGCCCTGTCAGGGTGCAATAACCACCAGCCCGCACAGACGGGGCCCAGATGGACAGGTTTACTGTTTCTGATTTCCTTCCCTCCTCCTGCCACTGAGCAGTCCCCCCCCTTCTTCTCTCTCTCTCCCTCCATGCTTCACGCTTTGTGCTTTGTGAAATGAAGTGCGATGATCAATTGCGCTGAAAATTTCGCCGAAGGTTCAAAATGGAGTTCTGTGGCTGCGGTCTGCCTTCTGAATTTTTTAACTTTCCTCTGTGCAAGAAAGAAAAATGGCTGCCCTTTATGGAACAGCCTCAAGCAGTTTGATTGTTAATACTGTAGGTGTTTTAATATTACAGAAGAGAGTTGTTAAATATATAAACACATTACAGTATATTTTATAATGCATGAGCTTTTTCAGAAAATTGCATCAAACTCCCTTTGTACCAGTATCTGATTTTTCCTTTTTTAAAGTAATGAAACAGGAGCTTTTGACCCCTCTGGGAGTCCTTCGTGTGTATTTTTATACTGTCAGATTTCACCATCAGTCATATGGCCATGGATCAGTTCCAGCACACACACTTTCAGAGGATAAAGGAATGAATTGCGAATTAAAAAAAAAAAATGCCAGGAAAACATAAAATTTCTTGACATTGAGGTTATTGGCTTTGTGACTAGCGAGTAGGTTTATGGCAGGGAGCTTTTCAAAGGCTAAAAGAAGACAAAGGAAGCTAATCTCACTTAGAACGGTAAAATCTGCTATATAGCTAATGAAGTATTATACTGTGGTCAATGAGGTATAGGCACTGCAGAGACTATATGCAGTGTGTACGTGTGTGTGTGTGTGTGTGTATGTATAGTATGTGTGTGTGTGCGTCATTGTACTTTGTTGTATGAGTGGGGGTTTGTTTGTCAGGAGGTTGCGGTGATAATGTTGGCATCAAGAAGTGAAGTCTTTCAAGGGAGAATGAGCATGTACATCAGGAAGAGTGGGAGAGAGAAAGAGGTGTAGATTTCTGTGGAGAAGAACATAGGGAAGGAAATATAGAGGCCAAAATAAGCAGTAGCCTACACATATTATGACAAGAATATTATCCTGTAAGGATCAGTGTTTTTGTATAATGCAGGTTGCCATCGGTTTCTATTACTTCCAACCTGTTCTTCCCACATTGTCAAAAACCGACGCTTTGTCATGCCCCCAGGCGTTTGTTACTGACGCACAAGGCATCCTTTAGCATCACTGGCTAGCCAAATGACTCCAGTGCAAAGCCATTTCTCATTATTATTCATTTTTCAAAAGGCATTATCAGAGCAGTTTCTGAAATTTAATCTATATAATGTATTTCAGTTGGAAGTATCTTTCATGCCTGCACCAACTGTTACAAATCACTGTTCAAAAATAATGACATTTATGATGTTACTGCATTGTAGTTAAGGATTATGTACAAAAAAGCTTGGTACAGGTTAGGAATAAGATCTAAATGATTACATGGAAAGTAGTTAGAGTCAAAGTGAAAAGTGTTTTTTTCATCATTTATTTAACCATCTACCCAACCTGTCATCTCTGACTAAGNTTCATCATTTATTTAACCATCTACCCAACCTGTCATCTCTGAATAAGGACAATTCCTCACCTTACAGTATATAGATGGCGTAACCAAGCATTGGTTTTTGAAGAGTTGGGAATGACTTTTAGTTCAATGTTTTGGTTTTCCGGTTCGCAACTCAGTGGTTTCGGTCCTCCATCATCACCCACACAGCTTTTTTTTAAACTATCTACTCAGTGCCACATGGAAAACCGACAACATTAGTGCCTAGCTGGTGAACACAGTGGAGAATTTAGCAATAAAGAGTCAGATCTTTCCCTCAGGAGTTGGTGGAGAACAAAACAGAAACAAAACAATACTTTACTTTACATATATAAGGACCCATGATTCCAGATGTTGGTCTCTATATATGCTTCATGTTTTGAAAGTCATGTAATTTGATATTCACACCATACAGAAATGAATGCAAACTAATTGTTGCTGAAATAAAATTGTAGCTGAAATAAGTTACGTAAATTTGAGATTGCATTGTGCATTAATTGTTCATGTGAAATCTATTCATTCTTTTAGAGTAATTACAAGACATGGACATAAAAGGTCACAGAATATATAAAGACAAAAATACAGGACCACACAGCAATCTTATTAATAAAGTAAATGTTTATTTAGTTCTATAAAATATTGCCAGTCTTACGATGTTCAGACGCAAGTCAAGGTTGAGTTGCTCTGTAGTCTGAGTCAAGGGCGTGTAGTTGAAAAGATGACGACTATATTTTTCCTCAGCAGGAGCGCAAATGTCATCAGTTCTGAAAAATATGGCTGAGTAGCAGTGCTGTGCTGTGGTCAGAGGTCACAGGAGATGGTGTTCACCGGTAGAGGTTTTTTTTTTCTTCCCCTCTAGAGACCTCATGATGGTTATATAGACACCAACAGGTTAAATGATTGGGACAAAAATAGCGTTATCTAACCAGGGGGAAACCAGGGCAAAAAAACAAGATCCTGCTACTGAAACTGCTGGTGATTGGCAGTGTCCACCACTCTGCTGATCACTCAGTGTAAAACCATCCAAGTTATAGATTCAAATCACTAAAATAACACTTTCAATTTTAAAATGTCAGATATTAATTACTTCATGCTTATTTTGAACTTGATTGGTATTTTGCCTGCACAGAGGAAAATTAAACTGCACATTAAAATATTTGTTTGGGCTCTTGATTGTCGTGGTTGTCAGGGGCCACCTGAGGATACCCCAGTGTCTGTTCTCATCAGTGATGGAGGACAATTCCTGCTCTTCTCATTGCTGTCTTGGTTTCTCCTGCTCTCCATTTGTCAAATCCTGTATCATTTTATGCTTGGCTCTCTTTTCCTATTACCTCATGTACAAACTGTATGGCCACCCATGGGATATGTCAACATGCAGGCCCATTAAATTATTAGACCTCGTTTATTATTAACTCTATTGCATACACAAATGGCTACAACCTTTTAATATTCATGCAGCATGACTGTTCCCCACTGATGCTAACATGACCAAGTGGGATCCGATTAATGCAGTCACACACACACATATGCAGAATATGACAAGCCAGTACACATTTTGACATGTAGCTCTTTAAATAATTACTGCTTCAGGTCAAAATATAGATACACACACACATGTACAGAAAGGAATGATAAATGCACACATAGTGAGAGAGAGAGGGAGATCTTTTGAAAGATAGAGCCGGGTGTTCTGTGCAGCAGCCTGGTCAGATTGACGTGGCCAGTTGGATCAGCTTGGGCTATTTCTGTACTTTTTGGTCCAAGCTTGCTGCGGGCAGGAGAGGCTAGAACACTGTCTGCCTGGCTGAGTGGTCGAGTGAGGGCAGCCATCACACAAACAGGGAAGACTTTTTAGGAGGAACATTATGGAAGGTGAAAGTGTTCACCGAACTGCACCTCCAGTGAGCTGCAGGTCGCGAGCTTTACCAACATGTGGTAAAGCCGTGAAAAGCTGAAAATGATCATAAAATGCAGTTTGGTCGGTGATAACGTGGCCTGTTGCTCTCTCATGGGGCTGTAAATTTGTCATTAAACAGAACGTCCAGACATGAGTCATCTGTGAGATTAGTCTTTGTTTTCTGCGTGCCCTCTGTCCCTCTCTATTCTTATCCTGCGTAATTTCCTTTCTGTCTCACAGTTTTTTTTTCCAGCATGTTGACCTTGTCCCTTATTCCACCTTGTTCGACTGTGTGATAGTCCACAATGTATGTGTAACTGTGTGTGTGTTTGTGAGGGGACAAAGTGGAAATATAGAGGAGGTAGAGAGAGAGAGCAGTGAAGTGTCCAGCACTTAAATTGCCTGTTTATTTCCAGTCATTGCATCAATTACACCAATACTGCTTACAAACGGGCGCACTGAGCATGTTTGCACGGGTGTGTGTTTGTGTGTGTGATGGGGGTGGAATAGAGGGAGAATTAAGAATGATAGATATGGAACTGTTAGTGCTATAGTATGCATTTTCTGGCTCCATGCGAGTCACCAAAAACACACATGAGGGCAGGAGAGAAGGAATTTAACAAATGAAACTCAAACTGTATTCTGATTGTGAACCATGTGGCAATTAGGGAATTCATGCATAACGATCATACGTCTTAGCGTAAGGGGGGGTTGGCATGAGTGTGTCATAAGTGTTTGTTATGTGGGGTCGGTCAGCGGTTGCCCTGAGATCAGGAACACGTTCTTCTACTCTCTAGGGAAGAGGGGCGTGTCCGTGACAGGCTTCAGTGATTAGTGGAGCTCGGAGGACAGAATTTATCAGACTCAGCCGAGGCCACGGACCATTTCGGCCTGAAACTCTGCAATTTGTCTCCTACTTCACATCTTATAACAGCCTCAGTGTAGCTCGTGTGCACATTTGTAAAATAGCACAATTGAGCCTCTTACTGTGAGCTATATTATATATATGAATGGTGAAATTACAGCAAATCATATGTTTGTGTTACAAAAGTCTTTTTTATTGCAGGGCGATGTATTGCTGTGCCTTTGATTACTGCTTACTGTAGGTTCAGTGACTTTAAATGCATGTTGCATTCAAATGTAGTTAGGGGGGGTAAAAAAAGACTAAAGAGATTTATCACTGCAGCTCGATGCTGTGAAGAAATCTGTCGATTAATTGATTACCCAGTCAACAAATGATAAATCAACAATAACTTTACCACTTTGCCAAGCAGAAATTTTTAACATTTCAGTGAGGATGATGCTTTTTTTTAGTCTTATATCATTGAAAATTGAACATCTTTGAACTTTGTGCTGTCAATTGGACAAAGTAGACAATTTAAATACAGCATGGGGCATTTTTAACCATTAAAAACTTATTTAAATTATGAATCAAAAAAAATTGGGAGAGATTAATCGCTGATGAAAACAACCATTATGCTCACCAACTGTTATGAAGCCATTAGGTTTCCTGCATAGGAAATGTCAGAGTAAATCCATGTATTAGAAGAAACTAGTTTTAATCAGCCACTGAACAGCCAATCATACTGGCCCGGCTCATTACTGTCAAAAGCAGAGAGCATGAAAAACATAGATGACAGATTTAGTGGCCTGGCTCTATCCCACTGGGATGCATACACAGTTTTTATGGTAAGGAAACAATTCATCACGGGGTAATTCATCAGTGGATAACTTTTAATTAATGTTCAAACGTGCAGACCTTTAAAATGGCAACCTCAGCTTTGCTCCCTCCCTCCCTTTCTCCTTCTCTTTCTCGAGTGTCCTCTCTGTTTGTTCCCCTCTCCAAACGTCCACACACCTCTTCTTTTGCCACCTCAAAGTGTGGTTGGTGTGTTTACTCATCCACTTTCAACACTATCCCACTCTATTTTCACAGCTTCTCCTTCCTTCTCCACTCTATATTCCCTCCATGTTTACATTAGTTTCACTGGCAAGTCCTGGAGGCTCACTTCCTTGCCAATATTTGTGTTTTTGGTGAATGCTACCCCTTATTTCCAGTGTTTTATCATCTTAACATCTTCCTAAACCAGCTCATTTATTTTCTGATATCAGTTTTTTTCTCCTCTTTCTCTCCTCTCTTGCCTTGAATTAGAAACATCAAGGCTGAGAATTAAAAGAAATGGCCAAGCAGTAGAAGAGGAATGTATTGAAACAGCTCAAAATGGAGCCGGCACAAGCAAATTGGATAGTCATGAGCACAGAAGCGGGCCTTGATGTAGAAAAGTACACATTATAAGGGAGGGGGAAAAAAAGAGAATCCGACAGATTGATTCTGAATGAAATTAAAGAGGACGAGGGGGAGAATGAGCCAGAGTAAATTGAGCATTACATACTGCATTACAGTGTCTCTTAATTAACCGTGTAAAAGCTTTCTTATTAGGACTGATGCACTCCTCAGTTAACGAGGGAAGAGAGAATGCTCTTTTAGTTGTCACTGAGATGGGCCTCAAAGGAAAAAAAAAAGTGAAACAGCGAAATGCTGAATAGGAAGGAGCGGAAACAACTTCGGGGACAACGATAAAGAAAGGTCCGAGTTAACCGCTCGTTTGAAATCATCTCGTTCTTGTGTGCTCTGTCTCAATTATGTGTCATCTTTGTCATCCTTGTCCACACTACTCCCCGCCACCTCCCCGTCAGTGAATAGACATTATGTGCAGCTGCGTTGAAAGTCTGATCACATCGCGGGGTATCTGTGTGTGAGTAGTATATCTGTGTGTCTGTGTGTGAGTGAGTGTCAAATCATTTCAGCTTCAGGTTCTGCACCTTTACTGTCTATCACTATTTAATGGCAGTGAGATATAAACAATTCACGCGTTTGAATCTTTTATTTATATCCAGATAGAAACAGTAACTAATGGATGTGCAGTAAAAATAACAGATGTGAAACAATGCCTGAGCCTCCTCTTAGATGCCTGACATTTTAGTGTAGACATACAGAAACACAGGAATACAGATTGTTCATTATTATGATAAATTAGCTTATTTACTTTCTTTCTGAATGAAGATTGCTTTAAATTATTTAATTCAGTACAAAGAGTCTGAACAGCTGCAGGAAATAACTCCAAAGCAGATTAGATCATGCATGATTAAATAAGCATGATACATGATGTAAGTAAATAAGAAGGCTTTAGATGTGTTGCTTAATGTTTTTTTTTAAATTTTGGATAGAGCTAGGTTCCCTTTGCTTCCGGTCTTTACGTTAATTTAAGCTAAACACTCCAACTTCATATTTGAAGCAGCCATAAGAGGTGCTGCTCATGGTGATGAGCAATACAGGGAATTATCAATGGCTCCCCTTGGCTTTACAAAATTATATAGAGAGTTGAAGCTTATTATGTAGCTGTCTCACTGTACCTTTAGCTAGTTGTATGGTGATGCAGTGTTCTTGGTGCAAGGGTGCTATCAGTCCATTTTTTTTTGCATCAAGTGGTCTTCATGTTGTCACAATGCTTGGTCATGCACCTATGAATGAAATGCATTGCTATGTCAATAGGCTTCACAATGCTTCCATATTCCCCATTAACATATCTCTTCATGTAAAAGATGGACAGACCATCTCCTCATGCTTCACCTTTGTAGTTTTAATAGCTATATGCAGATAAATTCATCCTCCAGGGCAATACATGCAGCCCTGTTGGGCAGTGATATACTACAGGTAACACTTGCTGAGTTCCCGCTTATTCATGGAATATTTTGTTTATACGCCCCCTGGCATTTCAGAGAATAGTGGAACGAACAACACGTTGAGCATGTCTCTGTACATGCTGGCAGCTTGCACACCATTTGCAGAGGACTGCACCACAGTGTCTAATACAAGTACGAATAAGGCTTCAGACTACTGGAGTTTGGTAGTTTGAAGTCCAGCTTTACTCTTTTGGTTTACTCTCAGTGCTCTCATAGCCTCATTTTGGGCCACAGCAGGCAACTGTTTCCAGAGAAAAAAGCTTTAAAAACACACAGTGCACCTGTCCAGCACCAAATAGCTAACAGACACAGTTAGTGACTATCTGTGAACATAGTGGAACATTTAGCAGCTGAACAGCCAGATATTTCCCTCAGGGGTTGTTAGAGATTTAAAAAAAGCAAAAGGCTAAAGGAGAGTGAATATCAGACTTAGATTCATCAGGTAGACAGAAAGCTGCATCTAAATAAATGATAATGTTGCTCTGTAACAGCTGGATGTGTAACTAAGCAACTGCTTGCTAATGCATTCGTCAGATTAATTTAAAAGGTAACTTGTTCCTGCTGCCCTGGGTGACTGAAAAGATCTATTCATGCAAGTAACTGAATAATTGTGTTTTTTGCTCTGCACATTTGTTGTTGGTATACTGTATATATTAACACAGGGGCTAGTTTTCTTCTCAAAACTAGCTACAGTATGTGTCTCTGGGGACTTGGAAGGTCAATTAATCTGAATTCTGTGGCCACTCCTCACTTTAGTCACAAGTCTGAAGTAAAGTTTCTTTATTGTCTGTCTTGCTTTTTTTTTTTTTTTTTTTTTTTTTTTTTTTTTTTTTGCTTTTTTTGACTTTTGACAGTTGAGTAGCTAATATCAAAATATTTTTAGAAGGAACAGTGACATACCTAGCATTAGCGAGCCCAAATGTAGCATGAGTTTGTTGATAACAATATTTAGAGATGCAGTATCAAATATGTGCATATGTGGTAGAGTAACATCCTACATTACAGTAACTTAACCATAATAAACAGGCTATGACAGCTTTGTACATCAGCAGTAGGCTACACAATTTTTTCAAAACACTTTCAAACTTATCTACTGGAAGTATCTAGTATTTTTTAAAGTTATTTATAGTTAACCTATAAGTTACTCAATATTGAATTGTAAGATTTTATCAGTAAGCTACAGTCAATGGTATACTTCAGTCCAATAGGCTTAACAATACAATAGTTTAATGTT
>JANJYP010022931.1:0-11110 GCA_024605115.1 Rastrelliger brachysoma | reverse complement strand
TCTATTCCCCCACCACAGATGGAAACAGGTCCCCACAGAGGATACCAGCAGCTCATTGGCTGGCATATCACAGGAGTGGATGGGAGCAGGAGAGAGAGAGAGGGAGAAAGAGAGAAGAGCAAGTGAGAAAGCTCAAGAAGATGCAACTACTCTGCCACAGCATCCTGACAGAACACTGAGCTGAGGGATGCAGGAGCTGTAGACACATGCACTGTCTTTTGTGTCTTGCAGATTCGTCATATAGATGGAAAACACAGTGGACTTGTAATTAAGGATAACTTCCTCCACATTTCTGCTGGAATGATCTGTTTGGTTGAAAGGATCAGAATAGCAACAGCTGAGCTGACACATCTGAAGAAATTTGGATCTTAGCATCACCTGGACTTGATCTCCTCTTGCTGACTGAGCAGCTGCTGGTTACTGCCATCCTTTAATTCCTCTGCTACTTAAACAACAACCCTTCGCACCTCTGCATTGCTGGAGTGAGCTATTTTAGTCCTCCCAGGTTACACTACTGTCTTTGGGAGAGGCATTGCTTGGATAAGGGTGGCCACTTTTAAATGTGTGTCCCCGCAGTTGGTAGCGGACAGTCACCCACAAAGTCTCTTGCACCTGGAAGCTACCTGCTTTGCCTCTGGGATGGTGTGACCACCAGCCAACTGTTGGCTGTCCCACATCTGGGTCAAGATGCCGGTGATGAAGGGCCTCCTGGCCCCCCAGAACACCTTTCTGGACACCATTGCTACACGCTTTGATGGCACCCGTAAGTAAAATGGAAACCCTTTTACTTCTACAAAACTTGCCCGTATTCTGTAAAAAATAAATTGACATTGGGGCTCAGTAAGTCCCTGACTATGTAATCACAATGACCTCAGTTCAAATCAACCTAACATTTTCTATTTTTTTACATAAGCTGCAAAGAGGGGAAATGTCCCAAAAATATTTTTAAAATACATAAAAACTTTATCAGTAATAGCCTAGAAGCAGTTACAGTGGAGCTATCATCACAGGAAATAAAACTTGCTGGAACATACTCTATGTTTTCTCTGACAGAATGAAAATTAATCACTTTTCATCACCTGCTAGAGTTTGAATATCTGCATACATTTGTTTTCAGGTTTACAAAAACAGCTCAACATTGCCTCACTAAAGTAGCATCTGCTGCACTGGTGTGGTCGCACTGTGATTGACTATTGGAAAATCATGTTGTGTTTTTACATTTGTGTCATTTACAGGAGTTACTCTATTTTCAAACTAGCTGCTGCAGCCATTACAGTGTTGCTTTTTCTGCTTGGCTTGTGTCTCTTGTTTTGTACCTTGTGCCACCTCAGGGGAGGTTGTGGTTCGTTGTAAACAAATACCATGGGGACGTCTGTGTTTGCTCGCTTGTCGATTCAGCCAGTCCTCCCTTTGCAATAGTCGTGGCAGGCTGAATGAATCGCTGTCTCATAGTCTCGGAGCAGGGTCTCAGTGCAGTGACAAACACTGTGAACTGGGTGATATTACAGTTATCTGATGTGTCGTGCATGTAATTATAGCTTTGACTTGTGAATCAGACATTCTGATGAGGTATTAGAGGAACTCTCAAGAGCTTAAACCACAAAGACACATCACTCATCAGGAATTGTTTTTATATCTGAACACTGAAATTGAAAATAAAAATTTGTGAGAAGAGAAGACACAGAATCTGCAGTAGAGATGACTTGGCACACAGTTCAGCTGAAGGACCAGGGGCCATGCCCTCTTGTTGCGTCCACCATGATGAAGAGTCCTTGAGCAAAATATAGACCCCCTGCCAACTCCAGAGGGCCACTCTCTGGTTGAACCTTCCCTCTGACCTCTCAGAGGAAGGGAACAAGCAACAAAAATTTCCCTTTGGGGCTAATGTCTTTTCTAATGTGTAACACCATTTGTCTTAGTGTCACATTAACTAAAAACTCAATTCAGTTTTATAATAATATAAACATTAATTTATCACTGTGTCTCAGCACACCAGATGTTAAGATATTTCTCTATATTTTGACATCAACAGACAGCAGCACAATCGTAGCTGTAGGCAGGACATCTGAGCAAACCCACATCTACTACTTTAGTATAGACAGTGCTACAAATTTTTACATTTATTCACTTCAGTGTATCAAACTGTCTAGCTGCTCTCCCAGCATGCTTGTGAATAGAAAACCAATTAATTGCAATTTAGAACCACAAAATTGAGAGAAAACATGCTGGTTGCAGCAGGATACACATCTTTGAAACTACATGCTGATTTCCCTACTTCCATGGTCATTGCCAGTCTCTCCCGTAAGGTTGTGGCTCCTAGAGGAGTGGCAAAGTGCCCACAGCTCAAAATAGCTTCCTTCCTGTTGCCCAGGCGACAGGGTCCCGCCACTTGACAGTGGTCTTTGCGAAAAGATGGTTCACTAAAGAGAAAACACTTGAACTTGCGTTGCAATCAAAGACTTTTAGAAAGCAGCTGGTCTCATATTTTAGAAAGGCGCATCTTAAAACAAGCATCATTGTTGACTGTGCAGCTGCAGTCACTTTCCAGCATCACCTCAAGCTGTCGGTAAGGTGGCAACGTTTTACAGCTCAAAAACTGTGGCTGTATAAGTTTTGCAGAATACTTTATGCTTTTTCAAAAAAAGATATTCCTCATGGTGCAAGATGCAAATCTGGTATTCAGTCAGGCATGTAGTGTGAGATCTGCAAAAAGCAAGTAAATTAGGCTTTTGTCTCTTGCACCTGCTCTTTCCAGCTAAATCCTAAAATGCTGTTTTGTGCAAGAGGCGCGTTTGTGCAAATTAACAACATATTAGCTTTGAGAAGCACTGCAATGTCAAGATTCATTCAAGAAAAATCTTTTTTTTTTACAGCAAATCTCCTAACACACCATAAATGACAAAATGTACACACAATGCATATCCAGCCTTAACACATGTAAAACATGATGTCACATATTTTCAGTGCTTCAACAGTTTCAGTAAAAAAAACAAACTAAAACATCACTGCAGATTGAGCTTTCTTGCCATCACGATGTCTAAATCTTTAACTCATGTGCCACACCAGTCTAGCCTTTGCCAACACTGCTATATATAGTAAATGCAATTTATATCAGGTAATTATTTATATAAACATCATTATCCTGTTTCATTTAGTTTCCAGCATGTCCATGTAATTTCTCATACTTCACTCTGCACAGTAAGACTGCACTATTTGCGCAAAGCATACAGACATGCGGACACTGCCTGGCTACTGTAAATAATAGAGGCTTTAAAAGCATAAAACCTTGTCTTTCTGCCATTATCTATACTGTGGCTTCAAATTCCACCTTTCCTGCCATCAGGGGTGTGAGTATAATTTCTCCATTTTCTGGGTGAGAGTTGTTCACGCTTACAGATATTGATTTGGCCATGGCTGTCATGACCTCAGGAATAACATTTATTAATACTGAAAACCAATCTTAAGTTTATTTTAATTTAACAGTTCCTGGAATGAGAAAATTACTTGTCTGTAGCATATAGACCCCTCTAGTACAAGGAAAATGTCAGAACAGGTTAAGTCACTAACCTTTGGCAGAGCACAATATATGTCTCATAGCAATGTCAGCATTCCTGCTCCTGCTTGTGTTGGTGTTTATTTTAGAGCCTGCGCTCAGAGCTGTGTGTTTGACATGTGTGTTTATATGTTGATTTTATACGACATGTGTCTATAGTATATTTGTATAATCTATTGATCCCTAAAGGAAAATTCTTAAAGGTCAAGGGTCAGGGTCAACCTTTGTAACTGTATTTTTCTCCAGGGCATGTCAACAGGGCAGATGTTTGCTGTCATACAGGCTCATTTCCTGCTTGCACAACTGCCATGCTGAATTTGCCATGTGTGCATGTGTGTGGGCGTGTGTTTGTGTCACAGCATATATCCCTGTCCTTTACACCCATCCCCACTGCCCCCAGCTCCTTTACACGACCTCCCCAGCAGCATTTCCACATTGACAGCAGTTCTTGCCCTCTGGGGCAGCGTAACCATGGGGCAGCTGCAGGCGAAGATAAGAGCCAGGTTTATTTTCCCCCCAAACACTTTCCCGTTAGAAGGCGACTGGAGAACCAAAGGGGAGACAGCAAGGACTGTCATATTGAACCTTATGTAGCTCATTGTTGCACAGCTGATGAATGGACCTAGATGGCCGCAAAAGCAGTGAATTACTGAAGTCATTGTAAGGCTTCATCCTTTGCTACTTCTTTTGAGGCCCTTGGTTTTTACTGTTACTGTCACGAGTATAGGAGGAATTGGACCAAAGTGCAGCACAACAGGCAGGAAATACGGTAGAAGAGTAGGAACTAGTACAGGAATATAGACAGAGCAGGCAAAGAAGCAGACAGGAATCAGAAAGGGAACAGGCAGGACTCAGGGTCAGGGACAGAAAGCTGAAGTGTTCATCGGGGCAGAGATGAAAAAGGGTAGTCCAGAACAAGTAGGGCTGACACCGTGAAATTAGGCCGTGAGAAAGTGCGGGACGGTCTTGCATGCATCAGGAGGACAATGATCTGGCAAGGAGTGAGTGTGGAACAGGCTTATACTAAATACTGGCTTGATTGCTAAAAAGAAGCAGCTGAGAGTCTTGGTGAGTTGAGTTGGCTGACAAGGTAGGAGTGACTAGCGACCAGAGTAGAGCAGGGGTGTAGCAAAGTGAAGACTGGCAGACTGGAGCACGGCTGTAGAACAGCAGATCATGACAGTTACAGGTGCTATGTGATTTTTGTATTGATTTGATATGGGCAAAGACTTGTGATGATACTGTGATTGTTTGAAAATCACATGATTGATGGCTCCACCTCTGCCTCCTGCTAAATGTATAAGCAAGACACTAAAATATAACTCTGCACCTTGTGTGACTGCCCCCACTGCCTTTGGTGTGTGATGTGTAAGTAGATGAAAGGCTCTGCAAAGCATTATTTAAATGCATTCCACTTGGCAGCACAACAGAAACTTTTGTAAAATAAGTTGTAAAAAAATCAAGTGTAATTTTAAAGTTAAAAAAAAAGAAGTTTATCATTCATAAAAAGAAATGATTGAGTTCTTATGACTCTCTTCATGCCTTCTTACCATACCATGTGACCTTGATCTCCTTGCACTCACGTCCATCTGCCCCCAATAAGTAATTACATGCTATTGGGTGATAATTAGCTGCTGAGGCAGTGGCCGAGCCTCACAGGCTTCATCTGTCTTTCATGCACGCCCTTCCCACAAAAGGAACTTGTGTGACATGGACAGAATGCAGGCTGCTAGTGGTTAGCAGTAGCATGTAGCATCATCATGTCAGATTACAGTTGTAGCGAGTCAGCACAGATGTGTAATTAAGAAAGCTGGCGCAGCAGACCGGCCACTCGAAGCAATATCCCTGAGAGGATTACAGCCTAAGAATTGAGACATTGTCACAAAACACACTCACATTCTCTCTCTCTCTCACTCACACACACACACACACACACACACACACACGCACACACACACACACACACACACACACACACACACACACACACACACACACACACACACACACGAAATAAGTATATAGAGGGGCTGAAGTTTCCAGGATATAAAATTGTCCTCTCAAAAACAGAATATACGTCAATGTCTTGAAGGGGAAATGTGCTTTTAGTAGTGCAGAAAACTTCATTGACCATTCTAATCCGCAGTGTGAAGTGCCACCATTTGCAAAGCTCAAACAGCATTAAAGTTTTCTCTTTTCTGTCTGGTTAACCTTTAAAGGTCACATATTATACTCCTTTTCAAGTTTATATTGGTCTCCCAGGTTGCCAAAACATGATGTTTTTTTTTTTTGTTTGTTTTTTTTGCTGAAAATATCTCTGTGATTATGCATTCTGGCATGCCTCTACACCGCCCTCTNCATGATGTTTTTTTTTTTTGTTTGTTTTTTTTGCTGAAAATACCTCTGTGATTATGCATTCTGGCATGCCTCTACACCGCCCTCTTTCTGTTCTGTTCTGGATGGGCTGTTTCTGTGTCTGTGCAGATGAGCTGCTGCTCACTGGTTGTGGCTTTCTAGCTGTGACATAACACAAGACTATATGACTGCAATAGGAAGGACCAACAATTGTTGACGGTATTCATATTTACAGCTGCAGTAGCATTGCTGCAATTAGTATAATAGTAATGCTAAGTGTACCTATGGACCTGAATTGTTGTATTGGCCTCACCCTGGTTTCACATAAATTGTACCCAATGGGCCACTACAGCTTTATGTGTGGAGCAAGTTAGCTGCTCTGTGCCAATCAAAATATACATAACATGTAATATAACATTGCCAAGCAAAGGAGATATTGTAGTTTGACATTTTCTTTTTTGAAACATATATTGTTAGTACATTAATATAACATTACAGCAGTAATGCACACATATCGGCAAGTCTCAGGTGTGTATGCCCTGCCCATACAGCATACACAGTAAGCCTTATGAACTGTATAACATATTAATACCAAGTTCAACAGGCCAATCTACTAAATAATCAGTGAAACAGTGCAAAATATGAAAAAAACTTATAGCTTCAAGTGAGGCTACAGGCAGCTGAATCAGTTATGATCCATCAGATCACATCCAAATAGTTTTTTTCAGGGGACATTTCCATCAAGAATAAAGTGAATCCAACAGATCTTCACTCCCTGACATCAATAAAGGAAGTCAATTCTGAACGGCATGTTTGCAGAATAAAAAGCAAGTGAATGGTCTCTTCACATAGTTTAGGGGGGTCTCTCACACTCAAGACACATTTTTATGTTAAAAGAACATGAAGAAGTCTATTTTGCATAGTATATGATCTTACATATAGTCTACAATGTGATTAATGAATACACCTGTCCTTGACCTGTTTAAAGGACCGATTTAGGGATGCTGAGTAGAGATGTACCTATTCTTAGGTAAATATTACATAAACCTGAGATGTGGTTGCTCTCCAACACCCCTTGCTGGCTCACTGGGCCAGCTACGGATGGAATTTATAGAACATGAAAAAGAGGGCATGTTTTTTTTTTTCTAACTGGATAGGCTATCACATTGTGTTCAGCCATTGTTTCTAGGGCGATTTTTTTATATGTGAAAAGCAGAGCCAGAGTCACAGCTCTGTGACTTTCCTTGGAGAAAAAAGCTTCATACATGAAAGAAAGTGACAGTTATCAGTCTCGCTTCATGAAATGAGTGTTCACAAAAGTCTACAGCAGAATATAGAACAGAAAGCATTTCAGTTTCTCCATAAAACTAAAACAGCTACAGTAGCAAGGCATAGAAATAGGCATAAAACCTCCCCTGCCTGTTGATGGATCCGACTAATGCTTGTCTCTTTCTATAATTCCACAGTGACAGTTTAGTTGCTGCTCACTGCACACTCAAGAGAGGTTGTCACCGCTCAGAAAAAGACATCCCTTACGGACTGCTTTCTGTTCAGTCTGGCCAATTAAAGCACTAGATTGTGGAAAGTGTGGTAGCAACTGTTTAATACTCCTTCTTCTTAGGCTTGCTCTCCATGGAATCACAAAAAATCAGACGATCTGTCTGTCTCTCTGCTTGGCATTCAGGAAATATGGACTCTGATGTTTAAGCAGTAGGGGAAAAAAAGTCAGTAACTGTGAGTGACATTTGATGCCTCAATCTTGATTTTTGCCTATACTGAAAAAGATATTAAAAAAAATGTAGAACCTTTCCTTAAATATGTACTTATATCTAATATAGTGCCTACATAAGTGTCTTTTGTTGAGGAAATCCCATCCAGGGATATAAAGATGGAGTAGCTAAATAATTAACAAAACAT
This sequence comes from Rastrelliger brachysoma, assembly GCA_024605115.1. Classification (NCBI taxonomy): domain Eukaryota; kingdom Metazoa; phylum Chordata; class Actinopteri; order Scombriformes; family Scombridae; genus Rastrelliger; species Rastrelliger brachysoma. The sequence goes on along the minus strand of JANJYP010022931.1, from coordinate 3,285 downwards.
AATTATGGATTGATTCAAAAGGATATATAATACAATGAATAAATGAATAAATACATTTACAGGTTTGTATAAGGATATGATATTTGTTTGTTTGGTTACCCTTTAACTTATGTAATCCACAAAGTGAAATTTCCAGCTTATGTGAGCCCAGGCAGTAATAGTATAATTTCAAACATGACCAAACATATTGAAAAGAGAAAAAATCCAGACCAAGCCTAAACATTGACAATTCCTGTATCACTACATCTTGTATTGATCCTCTGTGGCTACTGTGTTTTCTCTACTGTAAAGTGCTTTTCCAATTCCACAAAGCCGAAAGGCGAAGGGTACTTGAGACCATTTAAGGGAACTGAGGGAGTATGTGTGACACAAAAGCTTGGGAACCTGTTTTATGAGGTCCATTCTGTGTCTACAAAGAACGGACTGGAAATACACTGTCTCTTAAACAAATACTTGTGAAGCTCATAATAGGCATTTTTGGGGGTTTTTTTGTTGTTGTTTTATTGTTTTTTAAATACTTCTGGTTTCATTGTATTCTGAATTGTCTGTTACATCCCATTCATTAAATCCTGTGCAAATAATACATTTAGGCATTGTGAAAGTGGTATTTAGTCCCACTGAGTGTGCTGCTGTACTCTCCTCTTAAATGTTCAAAAGAAGAGCGAAGCACACGCTGCTTATAATGTGCTGCATTTCAAAGTTTCCAGTTGTCGACCATTCGTAGCCAGAAAAGTAGCAAAAACTTGCTTTAGCTTATCAAAGTCACAGCCAACAACTAAGGGAAAGTATAACATCAAGCTGTACTTATCAGGATAAATGTGTGTGGGTATTCAGAGCAAATGCCTGTTAGTGCTGCAGCCTGAAGTTAGTTAGAGGGCTGGTGCTGTGTGTTTATTTCCTGCAGCCATAGCTGAGCAAAATATAACAGGCAGTCAACACAGACTACAAGCCAGCTGCTGGAGAGCTGTCCATGGTGCTGAAAACATAGCAAGAGGGAAAGTTAATATGGTTTTTGGTGCTGAATGAACAGTTCAACTGACATGCAATATCCATATCACATGACCCTCAGTGCAAATAGAGAAAAGGCCGGCACACTAGACTTCATATTCCACCACTTTAAATTGACATTTAGATATATGGCTCCTATGGATCTTCATTAGGGCATGGTCGTATATAGCATTTTACCATCCACAACAAGCACAGCACAGCAGAGATAAACATAAAATGAACAGGTGAAGAGGAGGGGTCACTGACAATATGCCAACATGCAAAGAGGAGGGTTGTTGAGAATAGGCCAATATTATATTGGATGCTGAAATTAGGCTGAGTCCATCTGGATCAGGATTTAATAAGAAGCTGTTTTCATGATGTTATTTCATTTTAAATATGTTTTTTTTGTATTTATATCAAAGTTATTAAAGGAAATTATAGTGAGAGTGGACTATTGAGGTCAATCGCTGTATATTTCACATAAAAATTACACATAACATTTTTAAGGTGGTAATCTGACTAACCCCTCATTCTTTCTTACAGTCATCCAAATATAATTAAGGTACCTTAAAAGCAATCAGTATTTTACTTTTCATCCATAAATCAATACAATATTACATTCTCTTTTTTTTACACATGCCAAGTGAGTTAGGTGGACAGGAAGTCTTACTAATTACTCATGTGACTACTGGAAATGCATCAACTAGTCAGTAAAGGCAATATATCCATGTGACATGAGGAGGTATGGAGTAATGTAAGATTAGTAAGATATTAAGAGTAAAATATGAACTTATCCTTTAAAATTCTTTCTTTCTCTTCATTCTTAAAACCTTCTCTTCTTTTCCATTCACAATTCACATTTATGTTCATTTTGCTACATTCCACTATACAGGTTCACTTCATCCAGTCAATTAAGCCAGAGGAACATGAGGATCAATCACTAACCTTTGTGCTCTTTCTAAAACCACAGTCAGCTGTTTTTATATCTGACTGTCTGCAGCTCAGAATTCCCTGAATCACCCACAGCCATCCTGACCAGTGACGTGATTCAGTTCAGAAATCAGACAATTACAGCCTGGGGAAATTAATTTAGCCCTAAACTGAGTCCACACCAAAGTCTGATTCATGTTTACTTTGAACTTGTAAACTAGTCTGTCTTCTGTTGAACTAACCCTACAAAGCTTTGACACACGTTCAAAGAGCTAAACAAACTTTGATTCTAGTGCAAAGAACAAACTGAGCACCAAACTTCAGACTGAAACTGTGTGATATGTAACTTGCTGGGCCTTTTCAATTTGAGTGAAAAACCTTTAAAATGCCTGTGTTTATTATTTTAGTGACTCTTCACATCAGCTTTAAACATCAACTTTTTCAAAGGAGCATGTCTAAAACCCTGCCTCAACCTCTTCTAACACCTCTTTACCTTCTCATGTCACCCTCACAGACAGTAATTTTCTGTTGGGTAACGCCCAGGGACACCGCGGGTACCCCATTGTCTATTGCTCAGATGGCTTCTGTGAACTGACAGGCTTCACAAGGACTGAGGTGATGCAGAAGAACTGCAGCTGTCGCTTCCTCTATGGAGCTGACACCAGTGAGCATGTGGCCCAGCAGATGGAGAAGGCTCTGGAGGGCCGAGAGGAGTACCAGGCTGAGGTCCACTTCTACAAGAAGAACGGTGGGTAACTGGAAAAATAAAAGACAGGGAGGGAAAGGTTAATGTTCATAATGTTTATTATAATTCAAAGTTGTGGAGTAATTAATGTTCCTGTCATTTGAATCTCTTCTAATAACTCAGACTTTTTCCTGAATCCTGTTCTGGTTTGATCGGGCTGTAATCATCTCTTCCAGGTTTTGAAGTGACATTAAATTTCTGCTGTCAGTATGCTCATCTCAGCACATTTATTTTAGGATAAGAGTCGAACATTATGTTGAATTATGAGTCTTGACAGTGATGCAGAATTTTAAATACAGCAGTGCAGTGTATACTTTTTCGAGTTGAGTAAAACTGATCAGTCAATTAATCCTGTGATTTGTTGACACATGTTTAGATGTGCTACAAGGATTTTCAAGCTTCAGCTCATCATCTGTGACATATTNTCTCTCTCTCTCTTTCTCTCTCTCTCTCTCTCTTTTTCTGTAGCTTAAATATACTTACTTCAAATTAATAACTCTGACAAAGTCCTGTAATTGAAATATAATGTCATGGGGGTATCCACAGACCCCAGTGCTATACATTTTGAAAATTGGACAGGTGCTTCATTCCATCATTCCAATTTTTCATGACTGATCAAT
>JANJYP010022876.1:0-10389 GCA_024605115.1 Rastrelliger brachysoma | reverse complement strand
GCTTTCATTTGCCATAATGTTTGCGCTAATGCACTCAACATTAGCCATTAGCTGTTGGCTAATACGCGAGTTCAGAGAAAGTGCATAATCCTGTTGAAGAGCTTTTGAAAATATTTCACAGTGAGAGGATTTTTTTTGTCTTTAAAATTCACATGGCGTCGCAGAGAAAATGAGAGTGGGACATTAAAAACTTTCTCCTTGCAGATTGCTGAGAAGTTCAACTTTGAACTAAAGTTAAGAGGTGTTTATCCTGGGATCACATTTTAATCAGTCTGGCAGATTCAACAAACACATGAAATTCTGTTATGACACCAAGCACAGGCAGAGATTCATCGGTCTCTAGATACTTGGCCCAGATCCAAACTTTGACAGTATTTACAAAGACATTTCTTGTAGTTCAGAGATATGCTGTGAACAGCAATGTACTTCAGACCACCCGGTATCTAAGGAGAGTCACAAAATGTTCTCAAGGCATAAAAGCCAGACGGTATTGAGTTGACATAACAGTTTAATCTCATCTAGACTTTGGCACTAGGGTCTAAGGATTGAATCCTTCCTGTTTATGCAGAGCTTTATGTTGGCCGTGACCAAAATCAAAATAAACCGAAGTGTACAAAGCATCAGACATCAAGCTTTTCCTTTTAACTTAAGGGCTTTGAGTCTGTTTTTGAGGCGACACTGTTTATAAGGCTACATTATTAGAAGATGAAGTTAATGCATAAACAACATCAGTGAAATGATGTTGCCGCTTTTGTCCCTTTGTGCTGAGATATCAGATACTGTGTTTTTTTATTATTCTGTTTCTCAAGCTGAAATTGAGTACATGCTCGAGATGGTATGTAATCCGCTAAACAATTGAGGATGTTGTTACAACTGCAGCAGAAAAACACAAGAATGAGGGCAGAGAGGAGGAGAGAGCTTCAGTCATGTAGAGCTCAGCAGAAACAGAAGGGGAAAATCAAGGGGGATGCATCTGCTGCTAGAGGCAGAAATAGGCAGATATGGTGAGCCAGGCCTGGATTTTTTTTCTATCATGGGCAAACACAGACACACAAATACACCCACATCCCTCATACATACACACATACACAAACCCTTTTTAAGTGCACTGCTAACCACCTCCAGGAAACCACATCCCATTCCCGCTCCTCTCCCTTTATTCCGCCCATTACAGCAGTAACAGATACGATTAGTAGAGTTTAATGAGCTCAGCAGAGATGAGAGTTCTGCTTGCTGCTCTCTGCTTCGTAGCTACAGAACCCCCAGGGTTCGGCTCCACCAAACGAACGATGTGTGTTCCTCGCTGTTTGCGCCATCTCCATCTCTTTATCGTCAGCATGTAAATCTAGTGCGGGGTCTGTAGGTGGGAAGTTGATGGTATTATGTGCTTTTGTGAGAACACTTTTAAACATGAATAATGTGTGAGCATCCTATGTGAATTACCTGGTTAAGATGTGTCCATGACGTGGGTTTTTCATGAATTTTAACCACTCTCCTGTTAATTAGATGATTTGGATAAGTGGAAAACTAGCTCATAAATTCTGATTTAAGAAAGCATTTGTTTGTATTTATAGCAATCGTGTTGATTCATGTTTCAACTTGGATGACAACACATTTTTCAAGCTGTGTTCATGTGTACTTTATGATGATGATGATGATTAATGCACCTAATGCTCTGTGAAACTATCCCATTTCTTTTGATGGCCCGCCTTTATATCTCTCATCAGCCTCGCCACTCCAAACCGACGGAGTCACTTTAGATCAACAGAACACACATAAGGTGTTGAGCAGTGATCGCATCACTTAAGACACTAAGATATGCTGAAAATGTCCTTACAAGACACTGAAGATACCCTCATGAGGCATAACTGTGAATGAAAACATCACATTACTATCAGGTCATATTTTCGCACTTAACAGACAGACTTATAATTGACATTAATTTGAAGACTGTCGTGCGCCTTTTCATCTTTTTTTTATGTGGTTGAAGTCTGGTAATGTTCCTCACCCCAGAGATTTGATAGATTTGCATTAATTTCACAGTGAGATTAAACTGAGTGGGAGTGTAGTGAACGCTGTATGACTATTACAGACATTAAGATCAGCTATTGGCCAATGCCGCAATGCTGTTTTGGTATCATTAGGGGGCAGTGTTGTATAGACTTTCCCACATGTCAGTCTGGCACTTTCTGACTTTGTGGAAATCCATCTGTTGCCGCATTCTGTCAGGTAAAAAAATCTATGAAACAGGAAGTTTTGAAACCACTCTACTATTGATTTAAAAGTAGCCAAACTCTTGTGAGTTTTGGCAGGATAGTAATTTTTCCCCCCTACCCACAAGACCATAACTATTTTCATTTTCTGTTGAAATCATACCAGTCACCTATTAACAGTAGGGTCATAGTTCACAACCACAGTGTTTGGGTTCCTGGTTGCTTCATGTGTCCTGTTAAATTTCTTAAAAACAGACGTTTTAGCATGAATATATGGACATGTGTGTTTAAAACAAACTAAAACACATATTTACATTCCTGAGCATGTCTTTAACTCCTTGTCAGGGCCTGAAGAGTTTACCGTAGCCTAAAATATCTTTTATCATTATGATGTTAATGATGCAGTTGAAGATCTCACACATACTTGAATATCGATTTCACAAGTTTTATTTTTACAGCTCCTCATAGGCCATCTGTTCCATTTACCAGATGTTTCATAAGTGCATAATTTTAAACTGTGCTTAATGGTGCACTCAGTAAACCACACGCCGGGCTCCCAGTTAAGCACCGAAGGAATTTGTTTCACCAGTGTGAACACAAAATGGGAAGAATCCACTGGAATTGTTTCCCCATTATCTTGCTATTAAATACTTGATGCAAACCACATTGGAAAATAGTATTTTAGAAAAGGAACAGGCCTGTTAAAACTATCAAGATCCATGTTTTTTCTCTATTGTAGTATGTAAAAAATGCAATTTTATTTCATAGTGGCTATCAGTGTATGAAATTGTTTCACCTCTTTCATTGCTGCCTCCTGAATGATTCAACATTGGCACTGTGTTATCAGTCTTAATAGCACCAGGTAGAGCTATTGTTTGAAAGGTGTTGATGCCAATGCTAGTGTCAGTACCAAGACCGAATTAATTGTATTTTTCCACATCTCATACCGTGAAATATAAACATATTTTTCTACACAATGTTTTACTATTTAACAAAGTAAACTAAACATCTCCGGTTCATTGGAGTTAAATGAAGAAAACAGTCCGTAATGCCAAAAGCATGACTAACCAAGCATTCAACAACTGAAGATAATTCAGCAGATGTTTTTCAGTTGGTATTGAAGTGTGATGCCCTCATCAAAATACCTTATTCACATCACCTACTGTAGCCTAGCAACAGTTATCACTGACCTTAGACCACAAGAGAATACATTTGTGGGATCAAAACTATCCAGCAACACCTGTAGTGCAGAGAGAGCAACATTATTATGAAAATAATGGTTTCATTACGTTATTACATTATATGTTCTTCTTACTTGAAACTTCTAATGTCGGTTTTATACTTAATTAGAGCTGAAATGATTCATCAAAATAATAACCTATTGTGTAAGTAATTTTTTTTTCCAAACAGAAAACACCAATAGTCCTGTGGGTCCAGCTTTTAAAATGTGATGATTTTCTGCTTTTATGTTTTAGATCAGTATGAGGCAAGTGTCTTTGTTGGTGGCACAAAACAAGAAGACGTTATCTCGGGCTCCGGAAAATTAACGGACAGTTTTTCATTACTTTTTTGTGCTTCATAGACTACACAATTAATTGAAAAAATAATTGGCTGATGAATTGATATGTGCCACCTCCTCTACTTTATTCACAGTTTGAACTGGAATGTGCTGCTTTCTTACACAGAGAGTAAAATGTTTTTCTTTCTTTTGAATTGCACTTTAGTTAATTAACACATTCGGTGATAACTACAACTGCACGCTATTTGAAGTTGTGTGCATACATTATGTGCAGTGTTAATATAAAAGCTTTGGATATGTCACAGCTGTATGACTCTGTGATGCTCAGTGCATAGCAGTAAATGCAAGTCTGACATCAGAACGACTTCAGAAATGGATTTTGGCTCATCAAACTTAATATTTCTCAACATTCCTCCGTGATTTCATGTGTGCTATGAACAATTCACATGAATAGGCCCCTTTTATCTTGACTTTAGCCCGACTACTGAACTTTATCCTATTAAGTTTGCTGCATACATTCTTTGAAACAATTTTCATCAGTAGTGATCTTATTCCCCCTGGGACCCAGAGTTCTCCCTCCTGAACAGATAAAGGCCAGACTGGGTGCCGCTGTGGCCTTTGTTGTACTGTTCCTGCTCTACATGGTGACATGTGAGGCACTTTGAGTTCTGCTTATGCTGGTGAAACACAGATAGAAGACTAAAAAAAGAGAGAAAAGGAAAGAGGACAGGCAACAGGAGAAGTGCAACTGCTGAGCGAGAATAACAGGTTTATTTTCATTTGCATCTATTGTAACCAAACTACAGCAATTTTATCTTCCCTCTTCCTTCCTACCATAGAGCTGCCTCTCTTTCATCAGTTTTCAGATTAGCTGAAGGCAAGCTTGAGGTAGAAGCTATTTCAGTTTGCTGATGAAGACACAGAATAACAATCCCTGTACTTTGGTGTATTTTGCATCGTTGTCCTTAGCAGCAAGTTCACCACAGTTACAGCGATACATTGCTTTACTTGCTGACATAGAATGTGTGACTGAAAATAAGTGAGTTAAAATCATAAATGTTTAATGTGGACACTATCAGCTATAACTATAAAAATACTATACTACTTCGAATGCTGTTTATTATTATTGCCTTAACGTGAAGGAAAACTCCAAAGCACCAGTTTGTATTAGCAGAATTGTTTAATACACTGCGTAATGTCATTAAATAGGTAATCAATAATTCTATTTGTTCTATTTATGAGAAGATTGACGCATATCTCTCGACAAATGTTATGTATTTGTGTCTATCCCATGATTCTTGTTGATACACATGGTGGAAATACCTTAGAAGAAAAGCATCAACTGTGTGCTTCATTAAACTGCTTAATGATTTTTCTGTGAAATAATGTGCCATGCATCCAAACCATTTAGTTGTACTTTTTATTGCCTCAGAGGCTTAATGATCGCAGTATTGGCGACTGGACAGAATGGTCAATATCTAAAGTTATGCACAAGCAAAATGTCTATTGATTTTACTGCATGGTGTATGAAGTAGGTAGCCTTCATGACCAATAGCTATGAATTTGAAATCAATGATGTTTATACTGCAGTGGCATTTAAAAAGTCTTCATCATTTTACCTGAGGTTTCTTGACTTCCCATGTTGTAATTGAACATATTATTAAGTCAAGTTTGTATGTATCAAATTAAAATTTCATTGTAAATCAGTATATTTAACACAGCCTATCTGACATGCCTCTCATCATCATAGTGCTACACTGATCTCAGGCTGAGTTTTGTGTTGTCAAGATACGAACTGGCAAATGATCAGTACCACAGATTCACCAGTGCTTGCATGTTCATTATTTCTCCAGCAGAGAGCACTAAGAGTAAGCAACTGAACTTATACATAAGTGCTAATGTGGCTCTATGTGGCTTCCATTTCAGTGAAAACATAAAGAATACACTGAACTTATCAGGAACAGGACATATGGCGTTTGCATTTTTACTTAATCACATTTCCAACTCACAACTGAAAAAGGGAAAAGAACAAAGCAGGAGATCCTCTTCACTCACTGTCTACTGAAGTGTTACTGTAGTGTTTAGCTGAACTGGCCAGAGTGTATGTGAAGTCAGGCGACACACAGCATCCTACTCACGTATTCAAACATCTGACGTCTGCTCGACTCTCACCTCAAGGGGACACAGTCTTCCTCTTCAGCCCCCTCGCTCCCTTTCTTATCTCTGCCGCCTTCAGTGCCGACTTGTCAAATTTCCTACTCAAAGCTTGTTTGCTTGGAAATGTCACCCACGGTGAAAGAATTTTTTGGTTATGTAACATGTTAATCTATGCTCTCTTTTTTTTGCGTGGGCTTTTGTGTGTGAAAGAGGCTTTATGTTTGCATCCTGAAAAGACCCATACTCATTCTTGGCCTAAATTCATCCTGCTCTATATGGATTTAGCAGGTTGGATTTCTTTATTTGGCAGAAATGTGGCTGTGCCTGATTCCAGTAGAACACAAGAGATTTAATGGCTCAAAGTGTGTTTGAGATGACCTCTGGACAGAAGGTCAGTCCTTGATCACCTCTGGTACCTTTTCTCACTTTCAAAGCAGTATGTTTGAGTTTTTAGCAAAGTTTAAATGCTTGAAAGATGAATAATGAAGCATTAGGGGGTAGTGTGGCAGCTCATAAAAAATACAAAAGATACTTATGCTAAAAAGGCACAAAAATATGGAAATGTCTTTTTCTCCAAGTCTTTCATTTATTCAGCATTTCCACCACGTGGGTGGCCTCGGAAATAGTTGCGGTGACCTTTTAAAGACTAAGGGGGATTAATGGTAAGTGGAAGAGGGTTGAGGAAGTGTGTGTGTGTGTGTGTGTGTGTGTGTGTGTGTGTGTGTGTGTGTGTGTGTGTGTGTGTGTGTGTGAGAGAGAGAGAGTGAGGAGGAAATACAGTGGGGCTGGCTAGTTTTTTAATAGGGGAGCCTAAGCTGGAAAGGAAACCTGAAAGGAGAGGTTTGCCAGGGACACACAAGGGCAAGAACAGGGAAACAAAAACAGGATGGCTCTCAAGCCGACATGGAACATTCTGGACCTGAAAGGGCGTTGACAGAGAAAGTCGGTGACAGTGACAGTAGGAAACCATGTTCTTCCACTGTGTTATCTCTGCTGTTCCTACTCAGTAAGAGGTTGGCATCTCATCCACAAAGGAAAAAAGAAATACGTTACGTGTGTGTGTGTGTGTGTGTGTGTGTGTGTGTGTGTGTGTGTGTGTGTGTGTGTGTGTGATGACAGTTTATGATCCATTTTAGCCTGTCTCCACTCTGATAGGGATGACATGTAATGCTGTTTTTCCTGGACAATAGGAAGGATTTTCAGCACAGTCTAAGTTTGATTCACCAGACGATCATATTTTTAATCCAAATTGAACAAATGCTCTGTACATTCACAGCCCTAATTTTTATTTGTGTATCTCCCTCTAGCTGTGCAGTCTCTGAACAGCCTGAATGACCAGATTGCAAACTTCATGGTGGCTGGACCCAAGCCCCTGGAGGAGGAGGAGCCTGCTTTTATTCCCCCTGAGAAGGAGACACTACAGAAGTCTATGACCCTGATGAGGCACCTCTTGGTGGATGCTCAGGTACAAGAAACAGCACAAGTACACTCATTAGTTAGCATCCTATTTTTAGTTGTTAAAATTTGATTGATTTTCAACAGAGACAACATCATGTATTTAAAAAAAGAACAACCCACCAATCTCAATGAAGTAAATGAATGCAGTGTTTCTGCCTAGTTAAACTTTGGGAAACTTTGATGTGAAAACACAATAGCTATGTAATTCATAGAAGCCTTCATTCCAGCTCTGTAACACATCCTGAAAGTAGTCAATATACCAGCATGATACCAGCACCACCTTTTGCAAGAATGCATCGATACATTTTTTTCTCTGCCTCTTCCTGGTGTGATTGTGGCATTTTCATTAATGGCGATCTAAACATTGATCCTTCATACTCCAGAATGAAAAAAAATTGCAGGTGATTGCATAAATACTAAACACATTACTCAGCTGATTGATTAGGCAGTCAACAGAAAATTTAATAAGCAACAATTTAGATAATTGATTAATGATTCAAGCCATTTATCAAGTAACAAAGTCCAAACGTTAGCTTTAGACTCAAAGATTTTGGACTGGTCTTATAAATCACACCATTTGATTTAAAGCAACTGGGGTCCGTTTTGTGACATTTTATAACCAAAGTGATTAATTGATTAATGAATTGAAAAAATAATTGATAGATCATTCTTTTAAAATAGTCATTAGTTGCTTACCTATCTGCAATACAGTTAGATTATTCATGATAGGAGATGAGACATATTTAATTCGTCATCTAAATTTTTCGGATAATGTAATCTCAGGGAACAAAGGTTAAAAAAAATGCTCCAATTTGTGTAATCAACAGAAGAAAAACTCAGTTTGTACTGACATCTGACAGACTTGTAGTGTAGGAATACACTTCATGCTTCATTTTGCACCAGTACAAATTGTTTGTGAAGTCACAGAATGCTATTTCTGAACAGCTCTGGCAAAAGGCCTCAGATGAAAAGAAAATATTGACTGTGTGTAATAGGGGTGGAACAACAAGGTTACATTTCCTCCATCAGAGTCGATTGCCACTTAAAATCCCTCAGTGCGATGACAAATCCAGTGAATAGAACAGAGTATTGTAAAGTATTCTAATGGTTAATTTATTTCTCCGCACTACCTACTGCCCCTCCATGGTGAATCTTCTTCCAAGTCTTCCTAATATTGAGTGATGACCCCATCGTCCTCAAAAATAAATTTTCTGGGGCATCAATCACTCGAGTAAGCATCTGTGAGAATTGATGTTTGTCATCTGCTAGGGCGGAGCATTTTGTTAGTTCTGTAAATAAATTTGCTGAACCACTATTAATGCATTGTATAGAGACATCTGGGACATAACATTATCGGCGCCCCTCTCTATACATCTATTCTCTCTATGTTTATTTTTTCCTCTTGTTTCATTCTTGTTCTTGCTGATAATTTGACATAACCTTTTGTGAGGGAAGAGGAGGAGATGAGTGGCTGGATTCCTACAAACTCCAATTAGTGGAGGCAGGATGCAGCCAGCTGAAGTGGCAATGTCAAGAGTGTGATTGAGCTGTTTGTGATTTAATACACATGTGCTTGTTGTGTTAATTTGTTACGCTGTCGTTTGTATTCCTTCACACAAATTCAATTTTTAATGAAGAATATACTGCATGAGCTACAACCTAACTGATGCTGTTGAATAAAAATGGTCACAAACTCTAATGTGGTTTGTGCTCGTTGATGCTCATTTTAAGGTAATGATAACACAATGATTCTTATTTTCAGTTGATTATACACTTATTAGACATACTTATATTCCATTTCTGCCATGTCTGTTCCACTGGATGTCACAAAATTTTACGCACTGTACCTTTTTAACTTGGAGATTGCACCTCTATTTGACCTTTTCTATTTTAATCATCATTTATCCAAAAGCTAAAGACCCTCTAATGAAAGCACTTACCTATTTAGCATTTCTTTCTCTCTGATTCTCACAGTCTCTCATTGTCTGTTTCTTTTGAGACTAAAAAGCCTGTTTAATGCTCAAAGCCAAAGGAAAATCCACTTAGTGCCAGGACAAGAGACATGCTGAGACTACTGAGTGACGGTGACTGACATTGAGCGCGCCTCTTTCCTTCTTTTTTCACTTTATCACTTCATCTTTCATTTTCCCTCTAAGAGACAGGTAACCATCTCTCTTTCAACAACACCGCACACTCTGTCTTGTTAATTTAAGTAGTAGTCAGGCTCTTCTCAATCTGTCATCAGTCTTGGAACATTTTTCTTCTTTCATTTTAGTCATAACAAAGAAAAGTAAAATGTCAAGCAGGTGTCAAATCAGTAAGGATTGTTGTCCTCAGAGCAAGAAACTCCACGCAGTAAAAAGTGAACACAGCTCTAAACAATCAACAGATAATTCATGGATTTTAAGTTCTTTCTGTTATGTCTCCAAATCCATTTCTAAATAATAATAAGTGTAGAAAAGGGTGGAATTCAATTGTGAAGGCAGTGTAACAGTCGGATAGTCTACAGCGCTCACATGCTAGAGTTCAGTTTAAAGAACGGCAGCAGTTGCAAGACTTTTTTCATTTAATGACTAATCCATTACCTTTGTGCATCAACATGAAGTATATTGTGAACTTTTTACGCTGTCTCTCTGAGGCTAATGTTAGCGTAACAGGGCAGTAAACAGCACCGGCTGACCAACACACCGTGGCATTAGACAACATATTTGGTGAAGAAAATAACTTTCGGTGTTCAGTCTGTTGCACCTCATTCACCTCAACAACCCTGCACCCGCTCAGTGTCTTAGACAGTGGCGGCTTTCCCTGGAGCTGATGGTGCAGCAGAGAGGCTGCTCTCCACTGCAGGAGACATGATGTTAATAACAACACAGCAGGGCACTCCACCTCTCTCTGTTTGTTAGTTTTTACACATGCGGGAGGCTATAAGGTGCTTTCAAATTAATTTATTCATTAAGTAGTTAGCTTTTAGCTTTTTAAAATGAAAAGACTGCATTTATCTTACCTGCCAGTTATGTATCATATTATATTTCAGTGGACTGA
>JANJYP010022850.1:0-14362 GCA_024605115.1 Rastrelliger brachysoma | reverse complement strand
CATCCATGTTAAATATGAGCCTAGATGTTCCTCAGTTTACAATATAAATGACTTTGTTGTATGTATTAGCTCTGCTCTGTTTTAAAATATGGTAGAAAACTGTTTGATAAATGAGACCCATTTCATTTAAACAGCACACCTACCAGGCGACAGCCAATTACCCTTGCGGGCCAGCATGCAGAAATTTGGTCCTCAATACACTTTGACAGCACGGTGCTATATCATAGTTAGCCCTGCAGACATACTCGTCAGCCTCATACTTGATCCTGAACACAAAAGCTGTCACCTAGGTCAGAGGCTCGGGGGTGGGGGGGCTGACATTGTCTGCAAAACACTGCCATATCTTCTAAGAAATGGGATACGAGTTTGATATTGTGGTGGTTTATGTGTAGGTGGGAGGTTGGAGGGAGGGAGAATATCCAGCAAGGCTCACTGTGCGTGTTGCGTGGTGATATTTTAACACTCGCACAGGATATGATGTGGAAATTCAGAATTGAGATAACGAGAATGTTTACCATGGGTAAATGCATTCAGATAAGGTATCCAGATGCATGTTAACACTGTGGAGAAAATGGGGTTGTTAAGTCTTACTAAGAAGAGCATGTACTTGCTCTGAGGCTTCCTTATTTACATTTCATTACAATGTTTATCAGAGGGTCTTATGTCTTTGGCTCAAACAAGGTACACTTGATGTGAAGATGATTAGCTACCTACCGCATTAGTTTTGAGACAAAGCGCCTTGATTAAATCACAGCAAACATTGTTGTAGAAAGATAAGCCATAATAACATGAGCTAAAGAGTGTTGCGTGTAATCATTCATTGAAAATAGGTGTCAAGTTATTTAAACTAAATGTTAAGGAGCATATTTTGATACTGGTAACTGTACATAAACCAGACCACGGGGAGTTTTTTTTTTCTTGTGCATCTTATAAATATTTTATTCTTTAATGATCTTCGTACCTGCCTCCCTCCCTCCACATTGTACCTTTGCTCTATTGGAGCCATAAACCACTCCGCTCCATAAGGTGTCTGATGCAAACTAGCTGCGGCAGCCCAGCGTAAGGTCAGCCAAGGAGACCTACCGCCTGAGGCATGAGGAAAGGAACAAATGTTCACGTGGACAGCATATAGCTGTGTGTGTATGTGTGCAATCACCTGCAGGAGAAGTAGGGCGCCATCCGTGCACTCTGAGGCTTAAGTCAAAGCGACAGGTGCATCATTTGCACCGTGAACTCTCTGTTTATTCCTGTATAAACAAGCACATTGTTTTCTGTTTTTGTTTAGTTTCAGTAGACCTATAAATGTATCCTGAGGTGGCTCCAAGATGGTCAGGGAGATTATCATTATTGTTTGAGTGTGTACATGTATCACACTATTAATAATTAATAATATTATTTAATTTTAAAATGTCCTTAAAATAACCTAAGAGAAAATAAAAATAAAATTCAACATTTCTATAATTTACAAAGTGAAACCACAGTTTTCCTACTTATATATGGGCTTCAGTGTCCCATCATCTGTAGCTTTTATGAATCACATTTATTTAACTTTAAGTTTTTCCATTTCTCACTTAATGATGATGAACACAACAGTGAGGAAAAAAAATAGATATTTCAGAGCTTCATTGCTTTTACAGTCTTGGCTGTAAATTCAGAAAGTTCAGTCATGCCCAGTAGCCAACTTATCATCCAGAGCCATTCGGAAAAAGATCCTGTCTGAGTCAAACACAGACTTGTTTAAATCCACTGCAAATAACTACATGCTTTCTTGCCAAAAAAAAAAAAAAAAAAAGAGTTACCCATGTGGTCTGAATAAGAAGACAGTTATTTTTGAAATGCAGAGTTTGAGGAATAAATCTCCACCTAATTGTGTGTGTCTCTGCTTAGATTTGACCTGGCTCCCCCTTGTAAGATTCGGTTTTTAACTTCACTATAAAGCTATACCTTCAGCCCCTCAGCACGCAGTTGAAAGCAATTATCTAAGAACTAAAATACTTTATACATAATGTAATTATGAACTGAGCAGTAATCCAATTTAGCAATCTTGTTCTTGCTCCCTATCTTTTTTTTTTCTTCCAATGGCAGCTGGTTTTGTCATGTGTTCAGGTGATATTGGCTGAACTCCAAGGATGAAATTATGTCGCCTCAATTACATTCTGTACATCTTTAACTCATTGACGCTCCCACATTGAAAATGATTTATGTTTTAATTTGGAAAAGAAAAAAAATCCTTAAAAAAATCCTCATAGCATGCACTTATTTGTTTTTGTACAGTCATTGTAATGGCTGACAGATTCAGTTTTTAATTACCTTGGACTGCGAACATTGGTGGATTTCCTGTTATGTTTACTGGCTTATGTTAAAACATATTTGCAATTCATGACTCCAGGTGGGAGATATCACAGCCTGCAAAAAAAACAAACAAAAAAATATAAAAAAAAAACAAAAAACAACAACAACAAAACAAAAAGACGGATATTGGATGAAGGCTGTTTCTATCACAGGTTGTGTTGCTGTTGAACAGATGCTTTTTAATCAGGTTTTGGGTTCAACTGTTGGAGATTATGTCAGACCTGTGTGTGTTTTATTAAATGACAGAACTGCTGGCAAACATAGCTACACTCATTGAGAAAATAAAAACAGCCATTGTCACAAAACCAGGCAGATGATTCAGGATGGAAACCACCTGAGTTTAACATGAAACGCTGTGATACACACGGCGTCGGCTTTGTGATGATGAAATGAGCAGGAAACAGCACACAGACACTGTATTTTCTGTACAACGTCTAAATGGTGAGCAGAATGACTGCAACACATTCCTGTTCAAGCAGAGGAAAAAAAAGCATAACTTAAAGAGCATTAATGCAAAAATGAACTGAACTTTTTACATATTGAATTTGCAGCTAACATTTTATTACAGCAACTATCTCTCCTGTTAAATCCCACACTCATTTCAAAAAAGGCAGAGGTCTGCGACAGTGAAAAATAATAAAATTTGCTTCATATTGGGAGACATTTGTCTTTGGAGTGCTCTTTTAATACACTTTTTTTACAGTTGACCTTTATTGTCCTTACTACCCACAAGTCTTTGTGTTGCATTATAGTTATGTACTATTTTCCAGATGCAGTGCAGTCACAAATATTCACATCTGCACTGTAGGCTTAAAAAGAGGCCTTAATACTTCAGTACTGTTCTGAATTCAAACTTTGAGGAAATTTCTAAGCACTTCCTTTTGATGCTACTTTTATACTTCCACTCCACTACATATCAGAGGGAAATATTGTACTTGCTGCTCCACTACATTTTGACAGTGTTTAATTTTAAGACGATTTGACGTAATAGATAATATAACAAGCTTTTAAAATACAACTCATTGTTAAAGATGAGAGCAGTGGTTTCCAATCTTTTTGTCTTTCGACATTTCACAAAAAAGCAGCGGATGTCTATGAGTTGTTAACTGCTTCACTAAATAATGATTTTTGCCTCTGAACTTCTCACATGGTTTCAATTAATGATCAAATATTTCAGCAAAAATCAAAAAAATAGAGAAAAAGTTTAAAAACTGAAAACAGATTTGTGTATTAGAACTTTGTTTTTTCTTCTCTTCTCTCCCATTAATCATCTCGCCACCCTTCACATTGATCTGCTGGTAATTTGAAGGGGCCCCACCTTTAGGTTGAGAAACACTAGACTCAACTAATATATGGAATACTGTAGTTGCACCACCAACAGTATCATGCTGCTCTAACACTGACGCTTCAGTGTTATGTAAGAATCTAATGATGTCAGATATATAATATGATTACCACTGTCAGCCACTGGTTTAATCATTGACAATGTCAAATAGATGTAGTGGATTAGAAAGTATAATATTTGGTGGGGCCATCAGTGGTTCAGGAGGTAAAAGCTGATCGACCACTAATCGAGAGACTGACAGTCCAGTGTTGAAGTCTTCTTGGGCATGAACTGAACTAAACCCCAAATTGCTCCAGATGGTTGTGTCATTAGTGTGTGAATGTGTGTGAATGATTAGAAACTCCTCCTGATGAGCATGTTGGCACCTTGAATGGCAGCGTCTGTCATCAGCGTATGGGTGTGTGTGTGTGTGTGTAAGAGAGAGAATGAATGAATGTGGCATGTAGTTTAAAGTAATTGCTTTGAGTTGTCAAAAGACTAGGAGCTATAGCCTATAAATGCAGTCCATTTACTGCTTGAGAGTATTCATTTAGTCAAAGGAATGGAATGAGTACTTTTAATCTTTAAGTACATTTTGCTGATAATAATTTAAATGTAATTTTTCCCACAAGACTTTGATGTAACAGATAATTTTGACATTTCTGTATTGGTATTTTTTCTTACTTAGTTACTTATTTTCATTGCTAAATTATCTCAATACTTCCACAACCACTGGTAAGATGATTTGTTATATTGTACATTTAAAAGCAAATTAAACATATTCATTTTCTTTTTCTTAGCTTCCATTAAGCTTTCCCTTCAACTCAGGGAAACTTTTTTAGATCTGTGTGTCAACCCATACGGTCATGGTCTTACGCAGATCAAAAAAAAAAAAAACTTGTACAGCTTCATGAATACAAAGGTTATCATCGCTGCGAACCATATATGCTTTTTAAGTGCATTAATATTTAAGAAAGTAAGTAGTGAAGTGCAGTCTATGTCAACAACAAACTTAGGAGCACATAAAAAAAACAAACTCTTTAAATAGGTGTGGATAAGAGTATTAGCTTGACAGTGACGGCCAACTGTGCGCTCAAGTAGAGCGATAGTCTGGAGGTGAAATACTCAAGAATGCAAAGCAGGATATAAAGTAGATGAGGCCTCAGACCTGCGCGCCAACAGGAGGAAGACGTCTTAATCCTGCCCGGGGTTGTAGCATGAAACGGTGACACCTTTTCATCCTCGCTCCAACATCTCATGTTGTTAGGGATCACAAGCAAGGTCTAAGAACGCTGCCAACATGTATTTAAGGCCACCTTTTAAAGCCTATGGCAGGCGCATACATATTTTAAGCCTAATCTCAAGACAGCTAATTAATATTTTCATTAGTATGCACACATGACTATGAACATGCAAAGTGGGGGTAGGGGGATGACATGTTCTATTTAAGATCTTGTGAAGCCTGGTGCTTATTCCTGAACTTTGAAATTGGACCACACAGTATTAGGCAGTGATGAGCTCATATATCTCAGCTCTGCCATGGTGATTAAGTATGTTATCTAACAGCAAAAGGAAATGTAGGAGTTCTTCCTTAATCAGTGTATGTACGTTACTAAGATAACGATACCAGATTATGATACGGTGAAGCTTCAAGCAGCTGAGCACAATTAATTATCCTCCTGGCGGTTGTTACCATTGTGTTTGGAAGAGTAATGTAAATAAAAGTGCTTGTGAAAATGTAAGATTTTGGTAAAAGGAGTGTTCAGAGTCACTTGTTAGATTGTAGACTCTTTATAATGTAGGCCGTCAAGTATCTGCTTTGATCCTAGTATTTTAGTGTAATTGTCTCGAGTAGGGTCCTCTTGTATTTTTTTTTCTGTGAACCACTCAAAATGATTAGTTGGCAATTTATTTTCTGTCAATTGACCAATTGTTGCAGCTTCAATCCAGTATTGACCACTCCTGCATAATACAGCAGGTGTGAATTGTGATTTGTCAGTATGGTGGCTGGGGGATTTGCTTTCTTTCCTTAGTTTTATTTACTGAATAAACATCAATGACTAAGTAGGTGATGGGTTTTGTCTCTTCAGATAAGGTCTGAATGAAACCAAGTCTCTTTCACATCAGTTCCTTGGTCTTTCTTTAATTAATTTGTTCACTTTTATGTATCTGGGGACCCTTAGAAAGGAACTGCAAGTCATATCTGATTAGTCGCTTGAAACAATTTTATTCATAAGCTTTTATTATCTTCTCACATACAACAGAGTAGGTGAGGATGTTTGTACCGAATGAGATTATCCTACATATATTTTCCTGGTTTTAACAGAACCACTGGTGGTCTGAGTGCATTTAAATCAAACCTATACTTTGTTGTTCCTTGCTGCTTCAGTTTAAAAAAAAAAAAAAAAAAAACCCTCACAGTATAGTATGGTGCTTCAAATCCGGAAATCATCAGATATAGTAGTTGCCGTAGTGTTATTATGGGGCCTTAACCTTTATTTTATTCTATTAACATATTTAACATACATAAATTACAAACAAGAAACCACTGATTGTAGAAAAGCTATAGTTCAATTTGTATACGGTGTAAACTACAGTTAAGGCAGTGAAAAGAGAACATGCGGAAATCTGTGTCTCTCTCCTTCAAATTGACTGACAGAGTACTTTGACCCCCACATTAATGTGCAAAACTTTAAATTATGATCCCTGGAAAACACAAACTCTATAAATAATTCCATCAATTAAAACTGAACAGGTGGAATTAGGTGACCCCAAAATACTGAAACCGAAAACAACCATATGAATTTATAATGAACACAATTATTTGACAATGTTAGAAGATTGAAATCATCCACGGAGCCCACCATGTTACGCTACCATATTTCTACAGTAGCCCAGAATGGACAAACCAAAGCAAAATGTCTTAACTGTGGTCCTCAA
Organism: Rastrelliger brachysoma; assembly: GCA_024605115.1. NCBI lineage: Eukaryota > Metazoa > Chordata > Actinopteri > Scombriformes > Scombridae > Rastrelliger > Rastrelliger brachysoma. Next base: position 7,746 of record JANJYP010022850.1, on the reverse strand, counting down.
TTCTAAATTCATCCTCAAATTGCACTTATAGAAATAATTGCTGAAGTCAAAGTGCAAGGTAACAGCAGCAGTTGAAATAGAATGAATCATATGTTGTATATGTGGGTACCCCAGTCAGAAGGATGAGGGATAAAGAAAAGGAAAAAAAAAAAAGATATTCCGCTGCACATGCCATTTCAATACAGAGGCTTACAGTGACACAAATAAAGTGGGAATGGCTTGACATTAAGTTATCTCTATGCCAAAAAAAACATATGCTCAAGCAAAGCAGACGTAGATAGGTAGAGGTCAAGATGATGTGAGAAGAATCACACTAAGGGATGACAGAATAAACTCCATTATATGTGATGTTACACTGTCAGATGCATCTGAGGATGTTCTCCTTTTCAGTGACATGCATGTAGATAAGTTGTCAGAATTTTCTNAGATGCATCTGAGGATGTTCTCCTTTTCAGTGACATGCATGTAGATAAGTTGTCAGAATTTTTCCTCACAGCTACTGAATCGAAGTTCCCATAATATGGGAGTTACTGATGCCATTAGGTGAAAATGTATAATTCAGTCCACAACTGCAATATAAAACATATATGCTGTAATTACTGAGCACCGAATCATGAAAAAGTGCTTCATATATTGCTGCTTTTCAATTAGTCTCTTATGAATTGATTGTGTGCTCCCTGCTGTCTTATTCTCTTTGAAACTTTGCTTCAGTTCTCTAACAAATGGCACAACCACTAGAAATGCAATACTGAGTGCAACTATTCTGCTGCAGTAATTTTAACCCCCACTTTTTTCCCCCTGTAAAGTCTTTGCTCCAAGTCTTGCCAAGACATGGAGTAATCCTGTTTTTGGCTTGTTCTTTTCTATGAAAGCTCAAATTCAGGAAGTTGGCTCATGCAGACACATGCGTGTTGTCAGTTGGAAGGTGTTCATCAGATTTCGCATCCGTCCCTTATCCTGTCACATAAGCCTCGAAAAATACAGCTTCTTCTCCTTGCTCTCTCTGCCCCCCTTCCCTTTAAAATAAAGACACAACAGCAACCTGGCAAGGGGCGACAGCAATTCAGCAGCCTGGCAAGGAACGTGAATCACAAGAGGTTTCCAAGAAAGCCTTGAGCTGTCAAAGAATTGAAGCAGTCAGGCTGCTGAGATCTGCCTTTACATTCAATTAAGACAGCTGGGAAATATTAAACTGTACAATAATAGTTTGGATGGCAGTAGTGTTTCACCGTCGCATCTTTTTGTTTAGCTTTTTTAAAATTTTGTTTTAATTTGGTTGAAACCCCCACAGTGTTGGCTTTATTTCGATATAAAGCATTTTTCTTAGGGTGTATCACTTGGTTTCCTGCAGTTTATTCTCTAAGTAAATTAAATTTAATAAAATTTGCGATGATGTTTAATTGCGATAGATATAACGGGGCGTTGCATGGATGAAGTGTTTAAGCAGCTTAATATACCACGAGCTTCGCTATTAGCGCACTGTGTCGGATGAGAAAATAAATGGAGCCAGCTTGAAGCTTGACACACACCTGTTCCCAGCTGTAACCACACTTGAGCATTTGTTTGCCTGTCACCTACAATAAATTTCAATGCTGTTATTCCAGCAGTGTCACACTCCTGATAGGATGTGATTCTCACACTTTTTAAATTTTTTTTTTTTTTTTTATAAAACTTGACATGTGACCCTGTCAACCTGAAAACATCTTTACAAAATTCCTCCCCTGCTTCTCTTTGTCTTTGAGGTCTTTGTTCTTGCTTTCTTGTTTTTTTTCAGTCTCCATCGCTTGCTCTGTGTAACTCTGTCAAATGTGCTCTCGCAGTGACACATTATATGGGGGAAACTGACAAATGTGAAAGCACGGAGAGAACCAGTGTGCGTAATGTTTCTGTTGAACAGAAAAAGATTGCTGTTTTGTTTAAAAAGCCGCCATCTCGACTTGTTACACTTCACTTCTCGCATGTCCCTCTCTCCTCTCATTCCTGTTAATGGTTACAAGTGGCATACCACTAATAGGTTGCCTGGTCCCATTCAAGGTAACTGGCTAAGTGAACAGACATACTGTTAGTCCATATGTTGCACTTTGGGTATCTTGGGAAGGAAAGCTGACTCACCTGTCATGAGAAGTTAATTAGATCTAGCTTGTAATGGTCAGACAGCTGGACTTCCAGAGTAGGCTCACTTACAAATAATTCAGTTTACATTGCATCATAATATATCAAAGACCACTGCAATTCTAGCTCTTTTTGTTTGATGTTGTATGAGTCTTGAACTGGTGTATCTGTATTGATTAAAAGTAGCTTTTTAGATCAGACCAGTGTGAGATGGATAACTAAAAAGAGTGGGTGGAACATATGCAGTTTATACAACCTTTAAGAAGCTTGTCAAACCTTGCTGTAGGGCCATAAAAAGGATTTGAATCACTTGAACACCCAGCAGAATCTTAAGACTGACAAATGGAAACTTTTTATTCCCCATGCATACTCATCCACACTTTAACATTCAGTGTGATGAGTGCAATGTGAAAAAGTTCTTGTTCAGACTGAGCTATTGTCTCCTACGGGCCCATCTGGCAAGTTCACTTTGTACTGCTCATCAGGATTTAGCCTAAGTGTTCAAAGTCTAGTTTGTCTCAAAAGGGGCTAAATGTCTCAAGACTAAAGGTTGGATGCATTTCAAGCATCTTAAAGCTGGCTTTGGTCAGACCATTTTCCGAAGCTGGGCGTTAGTTTTCAAATTGATGAATGTGCTTGTCCTGCTTGCACAATTTGCTTGATATAGGTAATACATCACAGTAAAGAAAAGCATGTCTTCTGTTGCTTTGCCTACACTGGGTTGTAGTTTTGTCGATATTGCAGTCGAGATTAGAAACTGTCAATGTCAGTAATCTTCTGTGCAGCTTTGGCAATGTTAGTTTCTGATCTGTCATGCCAATAAAGCTTATTTGAATTTGACTGTTTTGAAGACATGGTTATCGGTGCCTTCAAGTGCTTGTGGGAATATAGGGAAAAACCAGCCATGCCATGCACACTATGCACCTTGCTCTAACTCTAGTTTTTATGTGTTGGGCTGTGCAGTAATGTTTAACTGTGATGAATCTAGTTTAGCAAAATCTACAACTATGACTAACAACAAATCTTTAAAAGGCAGCTGTACTCCAAGTTGACTTCTTATCTCTACAGTAAACTGTAGCACAGGCGACAATACCTAAATAGTAACCAACCAGTTAATTAGCTGTGGAGCAAAAAACAGAAACGAAACAACCTCAACGCTTTGAGAGTCCAAACTTCTTTAATTAACACAGTGGCCAACTGAGCAGTTGGAACTGTCGTTACCCACTTATTTATTCTTAATTTGCCAATTAATATCTATTTTCTTTCTTCTAGTTGTTGACACTCTGACATTTCAAAATATCACAGGCCAAAATTCTGAGTAATATTTTGATTTTGCACAGATTTGAAGCACCAGTGTGTAGGATTTAGGGAGCTCTATTGGCAGAAATGGATTCAAAAATATGTTTAAATAAAATATTATCACCTGAAAATAAGAATTGATGTGTTTTTATTACTTTAGAATAACCCTTTTTTATCTACATAGGGAGCAGGTCATCTTCCACGGAGCCCTCCATGTTGCACCATNACCCTTTTTTATCTACATAGGGAGCAGGTCATCTTCCACGGAACCCTCCATGTTGCATCACCATATATACAGTAGCCCAAAATGGACAAACCAAAACAATATGTCTTATCTGTGGTCCTCAATTCTAAATCTATCTTTAAAAAAAATGAAGTAATTGCTGAAATGAAGGTGCAAGATAACATCTCCCATTGCAGTACCAACTCAATAATCCAACTTATTATTTAATATAGCAAAATTATGAGTGTACTCTGCTTAACCCCTGAAACAGTNCAATAATCCAACTTATTATTTAATATAGCAAAATTATGAGTGCACTCTGCTTAACCCCTAAAACAGTTTGTTTACAACATATCTATGTTTCTTCCCCTGCTGGACCTTTTTTTGAAGAACATTGCAGTGTTTTTAGAGATCTCAAAAATTACTAACAAAATGTTAACAAAATATCACCCAATCCCTAACATAGAATTGTTTTCCTTTTAATAGCTGGCTTGGAACAGTGTGCGGTGGTTTGGAAAATTTGAGGATTACAAAAAGCAAACTAAACTGTAGTGTCATACCCTGAAAGCAAATTTGTAACACCTGTGCAAGAGATGACCTTGAATACTAATGCAAAAATCCTGGCTTTAATTGCACTCTCACCTGTCAGCAAGTCCCCTTCTTTCTATTCAGTCAAGTTACCCATAGCAGCAGTGTGAACCCACCGAAAGAAAGTATGGTGTTCAATGCTTTCCTCACGTGAACTAGCTGAACTGTTCTGCACCAACCCTCTCAAACATTCACAGTAATTACCTTCCCATGATTTTTGCTTTGTGATTTTTGTCTTGTCAATATTGCAGCTGAAGTTCATTATTTAATATTTTTCTCTCCCCTGTTCTCTTTTTTTCTCTCTTCTCCTTTAGGTGAGTGTCAGTCAACAACTTATGGATTATTCCAGTCAGCGGTGAACTCCTACTGAGTCCTGCTTGTTGCCTTTTCCTTTCGCATCATTGTGTGATTCTACCATCAGGTTTGAAAAGATTGCCTCTTCTCGCTGTGATTCTGATCAAAGGAAAAAAAAAAAAGAAAAAGCTGGGTGCCTGGAGAGATGAGCTTCATGCGGTGGAGTACCATGGCGGTCTCTCTCCAGTAGCTCTAGTTGCGTTTGGCTTGAGCCATATTGAGATAAAAGTAAATGTCACCGGTGACTGAGAGCTGTGGTCTTTGTCAGACATTCATGGTGTTCATTGTCTCTGCGTGACTTGATCTGTGTTGACTCTATTAGTTTCTATGGGAACTAAATGGCTACCAAATTTAGGAATCTTTCATTTGTCTTTTTTTTTTTTTTCTTCTTCGGTGAAATCTTGTTATCAAGTAATGTCCTTTGCAGTGTCTAGTGTTTACTGCAGAGTGTGGCTTCATAACTGACTGGAAATAGAAGGTAATCACTTGCTGATTATTCCTAACAAGTCCTCACATTATATCTGAGGATTGTTTAACTTTGCCGAAGCCAGGCTGTATTTATGATGTGTTAGCTTATGCAGCTTTCTGGAGTGTGAAGAAAGAAAATCTCTGACCTTCTTCAAACTGTATCAATAAACAATGATGGATCATGTGTGAACAGAATAAGCAACTTGACATTGACTGCAACATGTTTATCTATGGCGTGTTAAGTTTGAAACCAGAATATTGAATTGGAAAACTTGTAATGTCACCTGCTTTAACCCGCATTTAACACCAATGAACCAACCTCATGTTGCAAAACCAAACAGATATATAATGTTTATGTAGACTTATACAACTTGTAATAACATCAGAAAATTGTTATTTCTATATCACATGCGCCTGGGAGCTATGTGTTTTTTTAAGGTTAGGGAAAGATCATGGTCAAAGTAAATAAACTATAAGCCTCACTAACACATTACCTACTGCTTGGCATTGCACCTGAATTATCATTTCATGTCTGTTTAATAATAATAATAATAATAATAGTAATATTTGCAGTGCACTTTTCATTAAAAACTATCTCAATGTGCTGCATAAAAGCATAAACATAAATAAATTAAAATATGATAAAATAAAATCAGTCATGAAAGGCTCGTTTAAGGAGGTGGGTTTTGCAGGTCTAATTTAAAAGTGTCCGCAGTCTGTGGTGCCCTCAGGTGGTCCAAAGGTCAGGGGCAGCAGAGCAGAAAGCCCGATCCCCCATTGTACGAAGTTTAGTCGGAGGAGTTTTGAGAAGATAGGTGGAGGAGGGATGGAGGGGTCGTCTGGATGTCTGAGGAGTGAGGAGATTCGTGACAGAGGTGGAAGCAGTGCCATGGAGACATTGATGGGTGAGGAGGGAGACAAGGAACCAGTGGAATGCTTTGAGAATCGGAGTGATGTGGTTGAATTTTCGCAAACTCATCAGGATCCTAGCAGCACTGTTTTGGATGTATTGGTATGCTGTTGCTAGGGATCCCAATGAGGAGACAAAGGTTTGGACCAGCTTCTCTGCGGGTGAGTGATGGACAGAGTTTGGCAATGTTCCTGAGGTGATAAAATGAGGTTTTGCAGATTTGTTGGATGTGAGTATTCTAAGTTAGATGGGGGTCTATTTTCAAACCAAGGTTGGTGACAACTGAAGATGGAATGTCCTGATCTGAGTAGGTGATACTGGTGAAGGTGGAAGTACAAACCTGGGGACAGCCTCAGCNCTGAAGATGGAATGTCCTGATCTGAGTAGGTGATACTGGTGATGGTGGAAGTACAAACCTGGGGTGAAGTGCCAACCAAGACAGCCTCAGTCTTGGAGCTGTTTAGCTGCAGAAAATTGAGGTTCATTCACATCCTCATCTCCACACAGGTAGTGAGAGTGGCACATTGTTATAGTGCAGAGTGGTTGTAGTGGTTGGAGTCTGTTTTTTTTTATATAGAGCTGTGTGTCATCGGCATAGCAGTGGAATGATAGTCCATGCACACTGATGACATGACCAAGTGGGAGTAAGTATAGCGTGAAGAGAGTTGGTCCTAGTACTGAGCCCTGGGAAACCCCACAGGTAACAGTGTGGGTCTCTGATTTGGCATCCCGCAGAGCAATGCGCTCAGTTATTCTGGAGAGATAAGAGGAGAACCAGTTGAGTTGGAGAAGCTGATATTGGTGTGAAAATGATGGAGCAGGATGTTATAATCAACGGTGTCAAGGTGGNCAAGTGGGAGTAAGTATAGCGTGAAGAGATTTGGTCCGAGTACTGAGCCCTGGGAAACCCCACAGGTAACAGTGTGGGTCTCTGATTTGGCATCCCGCAGAGCAATGCGCTCAGCTATTCTGGAGAGATAAGAGGAGAACCAGTTGAGTTGGAGAAGCCGATATTGGTGTGAAAATGATGGAGCAGGATGTTATAATCAATGGTGTCAAGGTGTAAGACAAAAGCAATAAGCAGGAATGGAAAGCTAGCATCAGCTGTCATGAGCAGGTCATTGGACACCCTGACAGTGCTGTTTTCAGTGCTGTAGCTCTTCATGCTTAGTCTGGGTAACCATCGGCTTCCACATCTTTGCACTTTGTGATGGTGGGTTTAACCAATCATACTGCTTGGTCGTGACATTTATGTGAAGAAGGCCAATAATGTCTTTCCCCTCAATAAAATTTCTCATCGGCTTCGTGAGTGCTGCTCCAACTACACCAGAAACTCAAACGTGAACGCTTGAGCCCAATGTCACCGCGTTCAGCCTTCCCTCTGTTCACTGATTGGCCCACACGATTTTCGGCCGGAGAAAACCAAAGTCTATTGAGAGTTTCCTGACTTAAGCATCCCACCAGTGTGTGCTGGTGACTTTATGGTAATGCTGGGCTGAATATATTTTAAGAAAAGTAAATATATGAATGTCATGATATACAAAATTACAACAGTAGAACGTTGTTGCTGGTATTGGGTTTTAGTCAGTGTTGCATCTTAAATATAGCATCATTCAAGCAAATTATTATCACAAATATGGGACAACAGTAGTGCAACAGCATATGGTGTTAGGAGTGAAGAAGTTAAACATGTTTGTGTACTGCTAGTTTTTGTAAATTATAGTACCTGCTGCCTTTAATAACAGTAAATAACAGGCATGTAGGCTACTTCCTCTACAGTTATATGTTAATG
>JANJYP010022846.1:0-14932 GCA_024605115.1 Rastrelliger brachysoma | reverse complement strand
TACTACCCTCCCTGCCCCTCCTCTTTGCCTCCCCCCTTCCCTGATGTTTGTGTCTTAATTATATTAGCGCCCTGGCTAGCACAGCCACTCTGTTTACTCACAACTCCATTCATATCCATTTAGCCTGCACCTGTTTGGTCCCAGCCAGGGTCACATAGAGAGAATGCACCCACAAAACATACGCATGCACCACACTGTACACACACACACACTGGGTCACACACATATGCTCAAGCTCTCCCCTGAGATGTTGATGGAGCATGAGCAATGGAGATGTCAAAGAGAAAAGGTGGGCTAAAGGAGGAGGAAAATAAAAATGTTAGGAAGAAGCAGAGAGATAAGGAGAAAGTAAAGGGAAGTGACTTGAAAGGTTAATCTCCTTTTTTGTTGGAATATTGGTACAGATAGAAGGAAAGTCGGGATTTAGAGTTGGTGCTGGTAACCCTTACTGTGACATATTTTTCAAATTAAACATCTGTTCCCAAATAGAAAAATTTTGCCACACAGAAAAATAATATAAACATAAATTTGCATGACCAGCCCTTTGTCTTGCAGATTTTACATATCCTTTTTAATGCATTTCTAAAGATATGTGCTTTTATATTAATTTGCTACAACACAGCTTTTATTTTTTGTTTTGGCTTTGTCAATTAATTGTCAATTCTTTGAAATTATTTGATTAATCAAATGAAAAATGTAATGTTAAAATAGATGTTTATCTAAAAATCTAAAAAGCTTCCTATCTTTGCCTGGTGAATTACTTAAATAATTGAAATAGTGATTTTTGAAATAGTCAGGGATTAAATTTCTATTCAACTATTCTATTTCAGCTTTGCTTTTGGCTAATATAGCGTACAGACATCTATAAACTCCATTTAGTGTTTTGTGGCTGGGACTTTAGTTTGTTTAACACAGCAGGGTCTGATGTGTTAATGCCAGTTTTTCCACTATTATTTAGGCACCTACATTTATCTTGCAGTGACCCTTGTGTGGGCCCTGACCCAGTCACTGAAAACACTGCTCTGGAGGACATAACCACTATATCATCTTAGACTGTGTTTGCTTGATACTACCTGGCAATTAATGGCACTCTTCCATCACAGGTTCTTTTGGTCATGGACAAGAGAACACAAGAGATGTTCATCCTGAAAGTAAGTGTAGTGTGTGTGTGTGTGTGTGTGTGTGTGTGTGTGTGTGTGTGTGTGTGTGTGTGTATGTATGGGTATGTGTGTGTAAATCCTGCATCCTCGTTGTCCTGACTGTAAGTGTTAGTGTGAAGTGTGCCAGAAGCCCCTCTGTGTGACTGGTGTAATTGATTCTAATGGGCCTGTCCCTGTCAGCTCCTCTGCTCTCAGGTGTGAGACGTGTGCCAGACGCCAACGCACAGCGCGGGCACAGATGACTACACACACGTGTGCACACATTACAATCAAATCTACACACATACACACACACACGCTGCCAATGTGAACTTTACGCGAAGCACTGATAGATTTGTGTGGCTCTTTTAAAGTCACGCGCTGTATGTGGCTTGATGAATCCAGTGACTTTGGGTTGCCATGGGGCATAGCTGGCAACTCGTTAATGGGAGGTTTCTCCTTTACCACACTCTATTCCTCTTCTTTTTTTCCCCACACCTTATTCTTTGTACAACCTAAATACTCCCCATCCTCTTCTTCCTCCTATCCATGTCCTCATTTGAGTTAATTTTCCTTTTCTCCCCTTGTCCTTAAATGCACCTACTCTCACTTTAATTACTCACTGCTTCTCCTATTCTCTTTTTCCCTGCAGGGTCTGAGGAAGAGCAGTGACTGTGGGAGGACTAAAAGGACTATCATGCCTCACTCTGTGCCCCACATGGTGCAGCTGAAGAAGTTCATTGTCTCTGAAGACACTGTGTTCCTTTTGCTGCAGTACGCTGAAGGTAAGACCCACATCTCATTCTTCCCTCCTTTGCCTTTTTTACCTCCCAACTGTCCTTTCCCCTCCTTCACCTGCTCTCTCTCTCTCTCTTCTCCCATCCCTTCCTCTGCCCTTGTTCCAGACAGATGTTTGATAGAGATGGGTGTATGTCACAGGTCATTATTCTGAATACCAGGTGGCGCCATGCTTTATTAGCTATGCCAACACCTGGGCCTCCTTAAATCCCACTCACTCCAGGTTGTGTGTGCAGCTCGTGTATGTGGGTGAATGCATACAATGAAATGCAGCCATATTTTTTGATGCCCTGTAACCTATTCAATCTGGTGTACTCCATTACCACCATGCGCTAATATTAGTAGACAATATTGAATATCATACAGTGCTGTACGACATGATCTAATAAAGCTAATCAAATGCAAGAAAAGACATAGATTCATGACAGTTGGATCCTAGCCCCGTGATCATAAAAAAAAAAACAAGGGTTGATCCTTATTCTTCTATAGGATACTATTCTTAAACATAGTAGCTGATGGCTGGAATGAGAATAGACAGGCAGACACAGAGAGGCAGTGACCTGAGTGACATTGGACAAAACAACATGTGGATGGTTTTACTTTCTAAACCATCGAGCTGCCCTGCTATCATTATCATCACTGTGAACTCCCTATCCATTCTCATCACACACAACAGATGCTGGCTTCCAATTGCTTTCATAGCTTTCTCTCTCTCTCTCTCTCTCTCTCTCTGTCTCTCTCTCTCTGTCTGTGTGTGTGTGTGTGTGTGTGTATGTGTGTGTCTGTGTGTAAGCGCACACATGTAAAAGAGAGACAAGTTAGAATATCAACTTTACATTGGGAACCTAAAACACAAAAAACAAACACACTGACATGTATACATAAATTGGGGTTAGTAGCAGTTGTTTTTGTATGTAATTATTGACAAACAGTTTTTTCCACATAGTCTCTGTAATTAAGAAGTCCCAGGAATCAAAGTCAGGAACTCTAATTCTCCTTTGCTCTAATGCTTTTTACATTTCCTTCTTTTACATTTCAAAAAGGACCCATGAATATTAGGCTGACTGATAGCTGAGAGCCACTTTTCTTTTTCCTTATGGTGTTTTCAAGTGCATTTGTAATTTACTGCTGTGCAACCCTGATGCTTGAAGAGACCTACAAAGATTGGCAAGGATACTGAAGGCCCCAGAATTATGGCTGTTTTTTTCCTGCTGAAGGTTTAGGAGTCCCACACTCTGTGTGACTATTTCAGCCTAGAAATACTGGTTGTTTTATAGCACTTGTTACAAAATGGACTGGGGGATCCGCAGCTCATCCTGGCCATGGGCTTTATAGCAGGTTCATTTGGCCCTTTTTCTATTGTAGTATGTAACCACACACTGATACTACTTTAAGTGGAGTGGTCTAGACATCTACTATATATAACTATCAAAACATCAACATGCCATCCCTAACTCAGTGTTGCTGCTATTGCCCCCTTATGATTGCCTACCGTGAATGGATGTTTTTGTTTGACCAGAGCATGATGCTCTTAAAAAAAAACAACAACAAATGTAATGGCGAAGGATCAAAACACCACATGTCACCATGGTAACAGGGAACAAGCTAGCTCAAATTATTTTAATTTTTATCTGCAATGTCTGAAGATGATTGTGAGTGAATTTAAAGCAGATGCAATGAAGTGCATTGTTGCAAGATTGCTGCAAAGAAATTCAGATGATTCTCTTATCTCCAATGGCCAATGTGCTTTTTTCATTCGTCTCGCCATGATCTATAAGAGTAACAAGTTTCAAGCGTCTACGTCAATCTGGGTTGAGGTAGCGCTCTTTAGGGGGTACTACAGAGCCATTGTTGCAGTGATGTGCTGGGGACCCTTCAAATGTCAAATTTTTTGCCGGGCCTGATGTGTGTCCAAATTTTCGTTCATTTTTGTGCACATTCACGGTGTGAAAAGAGCGTTTGTTTCAGCGGAAAAACAAGAATATGGAGCAATTACAATACAACCTCACCATGATGTTGTCACTGGCTTTGTCCATGATTAACTGTAATTTTCTTTTCCTGGGTTTTCTCCTTCCTTTCCTTCTCTGTTTAGCTATGTAATGAAATGCACTCCTCTTCATTTTTTTTCTAATACCATGTTCCTTCATCTTCAGGTGGAAAGTTGTGGTCTCATGTTGGAAAGTACCTGCACACTTCAAGTCCAGAGGAGAGCTTTGATATTCCCTTTATCCAAAAGAGCCACACAGCAGCTGTACACTCTCCACAACATGCTATACCACAGCGTGGTGTAGATTCAGCCAGTTCTGGCTCAGGGCCTACTACTGGTACTGATCCTGTCTCTTTGCTGCAGAAGGAAGGCAAGGACCTCATCACGTCCCCTCATAAGAGCACTCTCCCTGCCAGGATTGTCAAACAAATTGGAGCCCAATCAGACTCTGGAGCCACCTCTGAGGAAGAGTGCACCAACAGTTATTTAACACTGTGCAATGAGTATGAACAAGAGAAAGTAGAACCAGATACACTAGAGGAGGAGGAAGAGAAGAGCGAACAGGAAATGTTGTCACTGGAAGTGCCCATTACTTCCTCACGTAGCCGCTCACTACTCAGCAATGACAGCCTCTCTTCACCTATCAGCTCTCAGGAACTTGGATTTTTCACTGAATCTTCAGACAAAAGTGGCCCCAACAATGACAATGAGCAATACTTTGGCGCAGGACAGGACCCCAGCGAAGTCTTTAGTCCGTTGCCTTCGCCTGCTGTGCCTCTGTCTTTGGATCAGTCCAAGCACACACCAATGGAGTTTTTTCGCATTGACAGTAAAGACAGTGCAAGCGAGGTGACCTGCCTTGACTTGGGAGATCAGCGCACCTCAAATAAACAGGTCCCGCTCTTTTCAACCTCTGACCTGGGCTCAGATGTCACTGAGGATCTTCCAGAGCTGGCTCAGGAGGTTAAGAGCCATAGCTCAGAGCTTTGGGGGTTAGACTGTAGTGATAAAGGTTCTAATGAATCAGTGCCAGTCATTTCATTCAAAGAGGCAGTAGTCGAGGATGAGGGTCACCCCCCAGACCTTTTGGTCAACCTGCCTGCAATGAGCGGGACTGTAGACTATTTACAGGAGGAGTTAGAGACTTCAGGAGTGAGTGTGGGCCTTGAGGCCACAGCCTCTCCTCAAAAATTCATCCAGCCTGATGTTTTGCAGCTTCACAGCCAGCCAGAGGAAGAAGAGCAGCAGCCACCAGAGCAGGAGCATTCATCTTTGTGTACTGCCTCTGATACTTGTGACACCAGTGCTGCATTTTCCTCTCCTTTGACCTCACTCTGGGGCGACTACAGCTTGGCTTATGGACAAAAGGCCTCAGAGAAAATGGGGGTTGATTCTTTATGCCAAAATAATGACCTTTTGCTTGAGGCATGCATTCCAGTTACTGACTCTGTTAGTGAGAAACTAGAAACCAGCACAGGTGTAAACAGAACCACAGACGTGGTTCCGATCCTCAGTGGGAGCAGTGAAGGCTCAATCATAGCCACAAACATTACTGACACGTGTGCAGTGGTTCAGGGCTTATTAGATCTTGATGGTGAATCATCAAGAATTATTAGTAATGCAGGTGGCAGCACATTTGATAAAGAAGTATCACGGCTGTTTGCAGAGCTGGACGAGCTATCATTGGCTGCGTCCCAAGCTCGTATCCCGGAGGCGTTTGTACGATGCTGGGCTGTGGAGATGGTGACAGCCCTGGATTCTCTGCACCAAGAGGGCATCATCTGTCGAGACCTAAACCCCAACAACATCCTGCTTGACCACCAAGGTTAGAAATCCTTTTTCACCAAAGCCTCTTTTCTTGTATATAAGATGAACAACTGCTAGAGATTGAAATGTTAAATGATACAATTGGAAAATTGGGGTTAATCTTCTTATGGCTAGTGGAAAAAAACACAAGAATGATCAATTGTGCCAATTTATTTGCACTGAGCAGAGGCTGTAACAGAAACAATAACTTAATAACTGTTTGCTTGTCTGTTGAGATTTTAATCAGAGGTATTTCAGACATTAATTGTTCAGAAAAGATCTAATGAAAATTCTATTGTTTGTTGACATCCACTCATATTTCTCTTACATCAAACATACACATTTGTTAACAAAAATGTCTTTTCCAAGCTATAAAGGTAACATCTTATTGCTTTTTGCACTGTTGAAGCTGATTCTAGTCTTAGAGCAGGACTTTTTCTGTCAAACCATGATCTAAACTATTTACCAAAATGAAGGCTCTTCCACAATAGAAAATGTTGTTTTACCAGGAGGTCACAGATTCCCTCTCAACTTCTTCTTTTGTGGTCCTACAATCATTTCTCTCCACCTTGTTATCAACAAGCGTCTAATTAGCTGAGTGGCTGTTTTCGTCTCCCTGGTGGTAATTATTGTTCTAAAGGGCCCATCAACGGAGTAGTGTGGTGCATCAGTCTGGCTAGCCCAGGCTAATGGCCACGGCTACCTAATGACACCATTAGTTCTAATGATAGCGTTAACGGGTAGCCGCTAAACAGGAGTAATCGTTGAGGCTGTGTGCTTGAAAAGCTTGCGGAGGGTTGCATAAAGGAGCGGAGAGAGGAAGTGCTCAAAAGGTGAGCAAACAGTTTGAAAAGTAAAAAGTCAGAGTGACACTTGACAATGGGACTGATGAGAGTCTGAACATACAAAGAGTCTCACCCCTCAACTCTGAGCTGAATACTTTCCACTTCTTTTCCCCTCAGGTCATGTTCAGCTTACTTACTTCTGCAGCTGGAGTGATGTGGAGGAATCATTTGACAAAGAGGCCTTTGCCAGTATGTACTGTGCACCAGGTGAGACATGTTCCCCTTTTCCTCTGTCTACTCACCCTACATTTCTTCATTTCATAAAATGTATTTATCAGTAAGTAGGCTTGTGTGGTGTGAATTCTGTGCAGGCATGTAGGATCATAAGTAGGCCAATTTCCCAGGGTCACAAACTCCTCATTCATAGCCAGACACGAATAAACTATCCAAGTGAACACAAATTACTATTGAGAGTAGAAAAATTAACACATTTTTACTCTTGAATGACAGAAATGCACAGGTGCTCTTTTCTTTCTGTTCTGTAGTTTTTAGATTAAAGAAAGCATATGTAACAGATACACTGTATAGACCATGGTAACTATTATTTTACGCCAGGAAACTATTTTTAATGTCTTCCAGTCTGTTTTGAGAAGCTGGATCTTGTAGTTCTCTAGTTGTCCTGTAGAGTGTGCTGCTATGTAAGAGTGAGCCAGTGGTATGGTAACCCTGTGTGTTGCCCCCAGCAGGCTTGTGGCAGCTCTGGCATGCTGTTTAAAAGCTGCCTAAAACAAACTGCTGCTAGACTACAACACCATGTCCCTACTTAGCACTTCTGTGTGTGGAGGGTGTGTGTATGTGTGTACACATAAACACACACACATATTTGACATCTATGGGTGGATACCTTTTGCAATATGCTCCTGCTTTAAGTGTATGGCTTCACACTCGGTCTGTTGGGCAGCTAATGTGTGATATGTTTCATTACATCTTTCTTAACTATACAAGATTAAAAGGAAAACATTAGCTGAAAACACTAGATGCACTTTGAGACATACACAATGCCCCTCACACTCATTCACCCTCCCACGCACTTATATTAAGCTATTCTCTCATATTCATCCTCTCTCTGTCAAGTCAGGAAGGTCACTTCAGATTTAAATCCTCCTTGTGTCTAGAATGTACAGTATGCCACTATTGTAATAAATCTGAAAGCAAAAAACTGCTCTATCTAATATCTAAAGTGTGCATTTTTATTCCCTTAGCAACAGTGTGTTTAAAAGCCTACTAATGGAAATAAAAGCACATAGACATATGTACCAGTGGCCAGCAGAGGATGACCTAAAGACACAGGAGTAAAGCTCAGCACAAGAGCCTGTATGCATAATGCAGCTTAAAAAGTGCTACACCGAGACATATTTCCATTTAAGTAATCGTGTAATTAATGTTACTGTTATTACAAGCAACTAAAAATATACTGAAAATATGAGGATAATAGGTTTAGCAGGTACCATGAAAAAAAAATCATATATGATTTTTTTTAAATAGCTGGATATTGACAAAATATACACTTACCTTTTAGTTTGACATGATACCACACATTTTATGTTGCAATTAATTTCCTTCATCAGATCATCTGTAAATGTATTTTTCAAGTCAATTCAAATGTATGTCTTCAGATTTTCCTTTTTTATCAAAGGTGTTCAATTTACCATAAAATAATGTGGGGGAAAAAGAAAATTGGTCAAGAAGCCATGACCGTGTTTTCAACAATTGATCTTTCACTTGATATCAGACATAAGTGTTTAATCAATCATCAAAATTGTCTTTAGGTAATTAATTAAACATTGGTTAATTTTTTTTAATGACTGCAAATTTTTATGTCATTTATTTTGATGACTAACGTGGAAAAAAAATCCCAGTTGGGCTCAGTATCCGGGGGATGATGAGTGTGGATGAAACGCAGGTGCAATCAAATGAATACAACTGCACAACATCTTTCTCCTGATACAATAAACATCATTAGAGTAAGGGAGGAAATGTAATGTTAGAGATAATGTGTGAATCATATTTAGATTGTGTCCACATTCAGTTCACTCAAGTCTTGACAGGAACAGAAGTGATTCAAGAACAATTTTACGGCCCAAAATAACATCTGAATAAAAATAAAAGTATGAATGTCAGCTCTTCAGTGAACTGAAGTGGAGTGAAACTGACCTCAGCGCAGGTGTGAAAGGTCTTGTTAGTTAAACGTGTGTTGATCTCGTGGATTAAAGAATGAAATACATATTACCAGCCAGCAGGGGGTGTGTTATGCTGCTGTTGAGCAAAAAGAGCACTTCTACATCTTTCTTGTTCATCTTTTTCACTTCACCTTTTCATTGTTATTGTTAAAGTTGCATATAGGTATTACAAAGGAATGACTTCTGCTCTATTTTGCTCGCTTGTATTTATTCCATACCTCCTGACCCCTACAGCTGGTGCATGCATATATCTGATGTATGTGCTTGTTAACACACACACAAACGCAGAGGTTAGTGAGTGTGTGTCTCTCTTGCCCTTTTTATGTATTGCTGTTTATCCAGACAGGGTCAGCTCTAGCGATGGCTTCATTCCTGATGACAGATTTATGACTGTTTGCCAGAAAGCTAGCAGGGGGCCTGCTGTGACCGTGTGTGTGTGTGTGTGTGTGTGTGTGTGTGTGTGTGTGTGTGTATGAAGGAGGGAAACATGTTTTCAAAGCTCACACATTCACACCCAAAAAACACGGGAGTGGACTCGGAAAAATACAGCAGCAGGGTATTAATCTGTTTATTCTGCACTTCTGCTTATTTACTTTCTCACCGTTTTGTCATCACTGATAAACATCAGTTGGTAAATGTTTTGTTTCCTAGTAAGAAAAAAATAAGCTGCTGATTGACGTGATGGCAAAACCTAATTTGAGCTGAAATAGGAATTGTTTATTGTTCTGTTTAAAAGGAACAAGGCCAAAACCAATTGTCTTCAATGTCTAAGAAAAGGGAAATTCAGTATTCTTCCCCTGTGAGGTAACAAGTCAGTTACTGAGGACTCCGATGATACACGCTTTTGTTTTCAGTTTTTTTTTTCCTGTGTACCTGCTCAGCCACAGTGTGATCAAATGGAAGATAAACCTTACTTCCCCTTTTGTCACCGAGCTGTCATCTCAGTATTTAAAAAAAACTCTTCAAGTAAGAAATTATACCATGAAAGCAATTCTGCATGATTTGAATATTTTTTCTTTTTCCTCATAGTGACAATAGCTCTATCTACTTGCTTATTTGGTTCTATGAACATTTTGAAGCACTTAAACTGAGTGACTGCAGCTCATAAGACACAGTCTTTCACAGTCTTGGAACATCATATTGTACAACAATCCCTCCTTAGTTCCTACCTGCATACTCTTAACTTCCTCTTTCAACAATGACTATCAGTTAAGTTTTTAGGGAAGTCAGACTAAGAGGAGAAGAGAGAAAGTTCCTTATGGCCCCCAGGAGAGAGGAGATGGAGTGTGATTAAGATACAAAGCAGGAGGGAACTGCATTGTTTAGGGGAAAGGGAAGAAGAAGAGGCCATGAGGTGAACATGCTGTATTGTTGTACCTCTTCAGTAGTCTTTGTTTTCTTAGATTTCTCATGATACCTTTTGAAAAGTGTTCAAGAACTGAAAATGCCAGGTTGAAGTTTTATAGTAATTGTGTCCTCTCAAAGATCACACAGTACACTGTAATAGTGGGGTTTGAATGACCCATGGCCTGTGGATGTGGTTAATTCCCCTTCCCATCCTCTTTCTATCTCCCTTTCTCCCTGCCTCGCTCTGACAGAGCGGTAAGTGTAGCCAGCTCCACTGTACTCTCCCTGCAGCTCCTTAGACATTAATCCATTGTGATGACATCGACCTTGCTCTGAGATGTGTGTGTGTATGTGTGTGTGTGTGTGTGTGTCCAGTATCTCCCCTCCGGCTCATAACTACGCAGGTATCACTAGTCCGTTCAATGACGATCTTCTCTCCTTGGCTGTCAAAACAGTAGTCCTGGGGAGCCCTGAAGACTGGCTGCTCAGTTTGCTGTGTGTGTGTTTGTGTGTCGATGTGTATGCATGTATATACAAAATGTGCAAGTAGTATCATAGCCCACTCTAACCTTGGCTGCAAGAGAGCCACACAGGCCCCTGGAGTTAGCGGCAGCCTCCAAGAGATGAGGGGTCTTTGTCTCTTATGCTCCCCCAGCTGAGGAGCCTGGTCTCTGGGCAAACACAGCCATGACCCTGGGTCCCGGCCCTCTGGGTGACTGGGCCCCCTCCCTCTGGAGAGAGCAGAGCAGAGGGAAGCTGAGCGGCACAAGAGGCCATCTGGTACCCAGCGGAGCTAGCACACACACTTTTGACTTTAGCAGATGAGTATCTCTTGTGGTTTCTGTGTCTTACTCACAGTAGAATCCCCACAGTTGAGCTTTCTGTCTCACTGCTCCTGTGACCAACTGTCTCATATTGCTGCCACAGAGTAGACTTGAACTGAACAGTTGTAAAATGGAAAAGTTCACCCTGACAAGCTTTTGTAGTTTGTACATATTTGTACAAGCAAGCATTTGTGTATATCCCTAATTTAAGACTAAGCAGAAGTCCAGCAAGAGTAAATTTATTCAGAAGAGGAAGAAGCAGTTAGTGATTCTGCGTAAATATTGAGCCTTTAAATATTGTATTACTTCACGGAGCTAAAACAAAAGTGTAGCAGTGAGGAAAACTGAACAAAAATGTTCCATAATTTTCACTCTTGTGATCCTGCTTTATATTTCTTGGTGTGTGTTATATGAGCGTGTGTGTGTGTGTGTGTGTGTGTGTGTGTGTGTGTGTGTGTGTATTTGCGTTTGAGGTCAGGTCATGCAGATGGTGTGAAGTTGCAGCACAGACGGTTTCCTCAATTTAACTGCTTTTTTATTATGCAAATCACCTCTTTATGAGACACACACTTGTTTGTGTGTGTGTAACTCTGTCCACCTTTTCGCACTCCGTTTCATATCAGTTCAGTGAAATATGAAGTAATCAAAAGATGCCATACAGAAACAGTTTGGGAAGTTTTAAAGCAAGAAGGCTTAAAGGATATAATCATGTGATATGTTTGACAGATTTAGCAAGTAAGCATAAGATCATAACATGTTTTTAAATATGTTGTTTGCTTATTTTCTGATTTTACATCCATCACAAGTAAATTGTTGTCTTTTCTCCCTCAATATGATCTATTTTGCTGCTTGTTAATCAATTAATTCTGTGTCTTCCTTTCATTTTGCTCCTTTCAGAGGTCGGCGGCATCAATGAAGAGACGGCTGCGTGTGATTGGTGGAGTTTGGGTGCCATCCTGTTTGAGCTTCTGACAGGCATGGTGAGTCAAAAAGTATTAAAAAAATGTGTCTTTGTTGCAAAGGTGTTGTGGGATGTCTGTAGGTGTCTTGGCTTTCAACTCTCTCACACTCTTTATGGTCTTGCCAGATCGTGTGTGACTCTATGCGTGTGTCTGTATGTGTTTGAGCCAGCAGAGTTTGCTGTGTTTTGCTGTGTTGTGTACAACGCACGCATGTGTGTGAGGTGCGTCTTGGCTGGCGTCTCTTACCCTGGTTCTCAGGGAGTGCCAGGGGTGTCGGTGTGACTTTCTCCCCCAGCCTGAGCTCCATCTGCTGGGCCAGGGGGTCAGCTCTCCCTGGGCCTCTTTGCTGGCTCCTGGAGCAGCGCCGGGCTTGGAGCATGCCTACCTCAGATCATCGTGGAAGGTGAAGTCCAGGGCAGCTCTCGAAGGTGCCACGACTCGACTAGTTCATGATAAGGGCTGTCTGAGGGACCGTCTTTCAAGACATGCTTAGGAGGAGGGGAGAGCCTTTGTTTGGGAGACTGCAGTTACATATTCAGCTGCTACACAAGTTTGGACACACTTTCCCATTCTGTTGAGTGGAAATGTGTGTTATCTGTACTAATTACAACTTCATGCTGTCTTGAAGAGCAAACACACATGCACAGTAGCACGCACAGACACTCACAGCAGGTGCAGTTCAATTTGTTATTGTCGATTAAATTTGAATAAATTCTAACTGATTGCCAGGAGGCATATTTTCATATCAGCCATCAGTAGTACCCATCAGTGGCCCAAACATGAGTCGGGGTTTTAGGTTGGTGTTATTATGTTGAACAATACACACCCACTTACCTGGGGAAAAAAAAACTCACACAGATGTCTCCTTTGATGATTATGTCTGGGTACGGCCCTGGCAAGGATACACACACACACAGCGGCACACATAGTGTCTCTTGATCCTTGCAGGATAAGATCTTGCCTGGAGCAGTCTTGACTGCAGCTAGGAACCCAGCCAGATCTCCTGCAGCACGTATCAGCAGAGAGGGAGAACGAGAGGCAAACGACCTAACTGATGGAAACACAAACACACATTTTAGGCCTTTCACTTGCTGCACATGTTCTGCTCTAACATTTTCAGATTGTCAGTGTAGAAGCACTTAAAAATGTGCTTTTGCAGCATGCAGTGATTACAGTCATTACTGTCAATTATTTTTGACATCAGTGCTATATTCTGTAGTTATATAAGCACTTACAGGTCTTGTATTCCCTTTATCTCGCTTCTTAGATTATTTTGTACCTTATTTTTTTCACAAGTGCAACAATCCTTTGTTAACTAAGTTAGCAAATAAAAATGACTTAAAGGGTATTGCTGCTGAATTGTTGGCCCATCCAGTAAACTTACTGTCTATTCATGAACAAAAACACAATGTTTTTTTCCATGTCATTCATTCTGTTACACTCACTCTTGCCGAACACACACAGCAGTTCCAAGAAAGAGCAACACGAGTGGAATCATGTCCTTGTTATAGTTGCTGTGATCAGTGTTGTTTCAGGTGCTTGGACTCTTTGGTCTCCTCCTATTTGTCCAGTCCCAGTGCTCTCACACTGACCTAGGCTCTGCGGGTGTCAGTATATCTGTCCCCTCAGCTCTCAGACTGTCAGGTTTTTTGTATTTAGATTGATGGTTATCTCTTCTTTCCACCCCCTCCTTCCCTCTTCACAGTCTCTGCTCCATTGCCATCCAGCGGGAATCGGTCGCCACACAGCTCTCAACATCCCAGAGTCTGTTTCAGAGGAGGCCAGATCACTGCTAGAGCAGGTGAGAGTCTAGTGTACTACTGATGTTTTCAGCCTTTGTATGTCATTCATTTCAATCCAGTAACTCACCCAAAAAGTTTTTTCCTGTATCTGTTTAATTCATTACAAAAGCAGAATTCTGTTGAAAGCTGAGATTGGAGAAAATGTGAATTATGTTGACTGGTAACATACAGTATACAGAAAATTTGTATGTATACTATTAAGGATTTGCACCATACTAATGTCTTCAAGCTAATTGTAAAGCCTCAAAACTGGTAATCTTTAGATGTATGTGTATTAATGTGGTTGGCTTGGACTTATCTGCTCCTAATGCAGCACAAATCTGTCATGATTTAAATGTGTTTGTGCTGTGAGGGATTGGATATATAAATACTATAGTATCCCTAATAACTTAAATAGTAAAATAGTATTTCAACCATTTGATGACAGAGTTTCAAGCTATATACGGTGCACTAGCTAAAGCTATAATCTGCAGTTCCCATGCCACTGCACTATAAATGTTTCCTCCTTGTCTCATTGGCCGAGAAAGCCTTTTAATGTGAACATTTTTTTTCACCTGTTCTGTTATTCTGTGCAGTTGCTCCAATACAACCCAATGGAGAGACTGGGGGCAGGAGTAGCAGGTGCAGATGATATCAAATCCCATCCCTTCTTTGCCAGAGTGGACTGGCCCAAGTAGATGCTGTGCTGCGTGGGACTGTGGAAACCAGAGTGACACACTGGGGAAACTGGCTGTGTCCTCCTATCAGGCAGAACACAAACGAATCTAAAGTAGAATCACTTCTGTGTTCATCTGCACAGATCTCCTATTTTGTGTGTGGCCATTGGATTTATTTTTTTAATTTAAGTTTGCCAACCAGCAGTATTACTTTCCTTGTAAATTGCTCCTTCCTGTATCTCATATAAGATATAGCNTTTTAATTTAAGTTTGCCAACCAGCAGTATTACTTTCCTTGTAAATTGCTCCTTCCTTTATCTCATATAAGATATAGAGTGTCAATTTCTTGGTGCAGGGAACACTTATCATGTGCGGTGCAATAATTTATACAGGACATACCTGTATGAGTGATAATCCACTAGAACGTTGTTGCTTTTACACTCCTCATACAGTAGCTTTAAGCCAAAATGTACAACTGAAAATAATAATTGAAGTTTTTGTGTGTTTTCCCCACATTAATGAAGAATGTTTTTCACCCATTCATACTGATATGGGCTTAAATCACCTTAGCTTTAGACCCATGTGC
>JANJYP010022829.1:0-10387 GCA_024605115.1 Rastrelliger brachysoma | reverse complement strand
AAGGTGGAGGCTGGGGAGGTGGAGGAAAGTTTTACCAACAGAAGCAGCAAGAGCAAGAGCAAGNAGGCTGGGGAGGTGGAGGAAAGTTTAACCAACAGCAGCAGCGAGAGCAAGAGTGTTGGTGTAGTCATATTTAAAGGGACCGCCTGTAATGTGAGAATGGCTGTGATTGGTGTGTGACTGATAAGGTGACTGTCAGCTTATTTCAGCTGGGGCGTAGCCAATAACTTCCGTGTCCTGCATGAACTAACACAAGGCTTCATTTTTTTCTCTGTTTTGGTTTCCATCACCCCTGTAGGAAATAAAGATCTCTGCCATTTGTTTGTTTTGCTGGATAATTCAGCAAAGCAGTAATGTTGCACGCGTAAAAACCAAAACAAGAAACTAAAAGACACTTCCCATTACACATAACTGTCTGAATCACCNTGTTTGTTTTGCTGGATAATTCAGCAAAGCAGTAATGTTGCATGCGTAAAAACCAAAACAAGAAACTAAAAGACACTTCCCATTACACATAACCGTCTGAATCATTGTTGACATAAACATAATGATAAATGCAACTTTATCAATGAAGACTGACTAACCTGACACAATTACAAAAACACCTTTTTGGAACTTTGGAACTTTTAGAGCCAATTACCTCCAGCGAGTATTAACCTCTTATTTAAAAAAGACAAGTTTAAATATATTGATTCTGTTGCGGCTCTAATCAGTGATTTATACATTTCTGTATAAGGAAAAGGTATCAGTGGGGAAACAGTCATAAGTGAGGGTAAAAGTCTTGTGCAGTTTTAAAAGGCCCTTTTTCACTCCCTCTGTAATCCCACTAACAAAAAGAGTCTGATGGATTGGTGATGCAGCACGCCTCAAAGGAATGCATTAGCTTTTTGACAAATAACATTTCTAAACAAGTTGGCACTGTGTGGTAAAAGGATTAGTAGCAGTCTCATGTCACCTTGTCCTGAGTAAATGCAGTGCTCTGAGTGGTAAAACGCGAAAAATATCTCTCTCCTTCCCTTTCTTCATTATCCTCTGATCAGAGAAATGAAGCATGTTTAAGTTTGTCCAGGTGAATGCAAACAGTCTTTATTTAGCATGAGTCCGAGCAACCAACTCTCTATAATTATATATTATACATAAGACAAAAGCTCTGGACCAGAAAATGTATGCATAAGGCTGACTGTACAGCACATGCTAAATTAAATGGCAGATGTCTTCATTCAGCAAGTTGACATTTCCACAGGTCAGCTTTTTGCCCCACCGTGATACCTTTGATGGGTCAGCTCTCAGCCAACCAGCAGGAGACAGGAAGGAAGGATCTTGGAGACCCCTGGATGGTAATTGGCTCCTAACTGTTTGAGAAATCAAGAAATAGACAGAGAAAGAGAGAGAGAGAGAGAGAGAGAGAGAGAGAAAGATGGAGAAAAGAAAAACTACTTGAATGTTACCAGAGTATATTGCTGAATAAAAAATATTGTTTTCATGGTAGATATTAGCTATGAAACCCACTGGATGAATAGTGTGTGTCCTTATTTTTGAATGCGTGCGTATGTGTAGTAGATATGAATGTGGTGTATTGTGTGTAGCCTCTAATTGGCAACTGTAACTGGGTTTCCTGCAGTGATCCAAGTTGACAGCAGGGACAGTGATACACACACACACGCACGCGCGCACACACACACACACACACACACACATACAACCAAAGCAACAGACAAGGCTGCAATTAATGATGGCAATAATGTCAACACAGAGCCAATAACAGTACCAGAAAATGAGAGCAAAATAAGATGAGATGGAGAGAAAACAGAAAGACAGGGGGCAAAAAAAATGTTGATGTAATATAGTGTTTCTTCCTACTACACAAAAACAAAACTATTAGAAGTGGGAATATAAAATTAAGCATTCATTATAGTCTTGCAGCTTATCGTGTTGCATCACTGTCCCTTTTTGATAATACATTTCATTCTGCAGTGGAGAAATTTTAGCAATCTAAATGTATCTCTGTATCATTTCTGATTAGCTTCACAGCTGCTACATGTTTGCATTATCTAATATTAGAGATTATGACTCCCTCTCACTGAGTGCTGTTTGGAAAATGAAATACACCACTATCTTAAAAAGTCTTATCTTTTATCCTTACACAAAATTACTGATAAGTACTGCTATCTTTATGTGTTACTATTGTGCATTCTTTGACCTTTTAATGCACAACAGAATATCTCACATGCTGTTAGTACTCTTATCTGCTCATGCAAGTTCTCTGGGCAACTTATGATAGGTATAACTGCATGTGATGTAACCATAGATATAAAAATGGCTGTAGCGAGGAACCATGTTGTCACCCATTGCTGCGAATTGGAGCCAGTTAGAGCTCCATTTTTTATTTGAAGCCATAAAGAGGAGTGCACAGTAATGGTTTCCACACTCAGGATGCACACTATTGGACCCAAGCTAACACTAGCTTACATTAGTGCAAAACAAATTCCCCTAGTAGAGTATATTGTATCATATTATATGGTATTGTATCATATCATATCATATCATGTTGCATCGTATAGTATTGTGTTGTATTGTATTGTATTGTATGGTATGGTATCACATCATATGGTATTACATCCATAGGCGGACAGTAGTGAAGTACAGTTACTTGATTAAAAGTAAAATTAGTTAGTTACAGTAAGACTCATACTTGAAATCTTCTTACATGGAGGTTAAAAATGGTTGATGGTAGTTGTAAATGTTCAGCAGACACTGGTCCTAAGAGGTAATCATGCATACTACAACAGTCCCCAACTCTTGCCTTAACCTTTTTAAAGAAAACATGCTATATTTTAAAAGTATAATGTGTTTTGAACATCAAAAATATTGCCTTGTATCTTTTATTCATTGTAGAAAATTGATATATAATTTTCTAATACATGCTCTAATGTAAGCCAAAATGTTTCTTTGTCACGCCACGCCCTTTGCAGTGCTCCCCCATGAGATCAACAAGATGCAATCAAAAATAACAGAGGTTGAGCACTATACTGCAGCAGTAATGCAGCAAGTATGCAGTAAGATATTAGACTTTGCCCAGTGGCTGCATCCTTTTACAATAACNCACACACACACACACACACACACACACACACACACACACACACACACACACACACACACACACACACACACATCCTCAGGTGACCTATTTACCTGATCAAAGCAAAGCCTGCTGATGATGGCAGATTTACAGTGGACCNTGTGTGTGTGTGTGCAGGGTGCAAACTAAGCAGTGTTCCTTCCTCGGTTAAAGGACTAGACAGCTCTTCCATGTATATTTCATATGCGCAGAGGACGGACAACACAGCATATGTATTTGCACCTGTGCACATGCATATTGTGTGTGTGAGTGTGTGTGAGATTGCATGCATGATTTTGTGTGTATGTGTGCGGATGTTTACTTGGCATTTCAGCCCCCCAAGCGGTCTTAGATTTAGTCACAGGCAACAAGTTGTGACTGCTATAGTGCCTTAAAAATGTGTGTGTTCACTCGTGCGTGTGTGTGTGTGTGTGTGTAGCGTACACGGCTGCCAATAAAAAGAGGTGACTTTTTGGATGTACAAGCTTGTCACCAACCCCTAGCATTTCATGGGACTGAGCTGATTTTCTGCTCCTCCTAAACCAATTGAGTGTAAAAGGGAACTCTTTCCTCTGATTCATTTTATTTCTTCTCTTCTCTTTTTTTTCCTTTTCTTCTCTTGCCTCTTCTATTTCTTCTCCATTTCTCCTTTCTGATGTATATTACCTGTCTCCTCCTCCTCTTCCTTCTTTGTGTTTCTCTAGCTTTTCACCTTTTGTAATCTTTCTGTCTTCTATTTCCACTTTCCTTTCCACTTCCCTTTTACTTTTCACATTTTTCCCTTTCCTCTCTCCTCTACCTCTCTTTCTCTCTCTCTCTTCTGGTCTATGTCTCAGATTAGTTTTTATCATCTCTGTATTATGTTGTAGCCATAGGGGAGAGTGGATGTGATAGTAATCTCAGCTGTCCGATTATATCTTGTTGCTCCATTGCTGAACCATGAGATGGTTTATTGATATTTTGTAAGGGAAGATATTTTCCAAAGACAGGTGTATCTTGATTTTATCCCTGATCTAACTAGGCAACTTGGGGATTTGCAGCTCCTTTCAACTAAAATATGCAGAGGGGGCTCTTTGTTCCAAAAAAAAAAAAAAAAAAAGCGAACATTTATAGTACAAGTGGCATCTTTTTTCCAAAATATTTGTGGGTTGGGTATCCAAAGCTCTTGGGATAGTTCGGAGAGATAAAAGATGTGAATTTTTAGTTTGTAGTGCAATCAGTGTAATCCATAAATTAGTTTNTTTTTTTTTTTTTTTTTTTTTTTTTTTTTTTTTAGATATTCCAGAATAAAGAGGATATTTACTTAAGGTTTAAAGCTGGTGTCACACACAGTGCAAAAAACATGCTCACTACACACACCCAAAAATCCAGCTTTTAGAGATCGTAGAGGTTGACATGTTTAAAATTTTTTCTTTTAAAGATAAATTATGTAAAATTTATAAGCATGCAAAAAAAAAAGTTAGTTCAAATAGAATTCATTATAAATCTTTTCAAACTCTTTTGATTCAGTATTTTTGGCAGTATGTATGCTTTATTCTTAAAGTTTTAATGCATGTCTGCTTGTTTATTAATAATGAAGACCTCTAAACAAATTAGTTTCTGCTTTTTTTAAAAAATCTTTTTAAAGATTTATTTTTGGGCTTTATTCAAAGATACTTGGCAGAAGATAGCAAACAGGGGGAGAGAAAGAAGAGGGGGAGTGATGTGCAGTGTCCACCAAGGATGCTGTGATTATGTAGCATTTGCTCCAGTGTCTACTTTTCAACATTAAAAAAATTAGTTTGAGTGACCTCTTCAGCTGGGAATATAATTTAGTGGTGCTTTCATGGTCTGTGTTCTGTTTTTTTAAAGTTGTACAGAAATGAAAAAACTATGGCTTTAAAAATCAGAGTATTTCCTCATCTATCAGATGATGTGGTCCAAAAATTTTTTACAAAATTCTACTTTTGAATAAATTTTTTTGATGTAGAATAATGCAGGCCAACGAATTCTGCGTCACCCTGTACAATATATTTCAGCCAATGATATCAGGATCTGTCACCTGTCAATCAAACGTCTACCATCGTCTCATAATAAACGTCTGCTAAACACACTCGCACACCGAGCCACCGTGTGCTGGACAACACCCAATTAGATTCCAATCCAAACATTCAGTGTCCCACCCCAAAAATTGAACATCCCACCCACTCGATAATATAAATCAATAATCAATAATCAAATTCATTTTCCTCACTCATGTTAAGTGACAGGACAAACGGCAATTTCTGTATCAGTCTGTCCATCAATTGTTCTGCTGTTTTCAGAGCACTGTGTCAAATATCAAAGCTTGGCTCATAGCTTCAGAAGCCTCACTATTCACTTCAAGTCCAGCATCCACCTGCTAGTGTTGTCCCCCCTGCTAGGGTCCTATCTTTCTTTTCTTTACTTACAACTTTATTATTGCAGCAGCAAGTTACATATAATCTGATTGATTATAAATTAAGCAAACATTTTTCCTGTCAGTCAGTGTCTTTCTTTGTCAGTGCCACTACCAGACTTGCATTGCAAGGCGAAATCTCCAACTCCACTTAAGAAGCACTTGATTTTCTTCTCCCTCCCACCACCTGGAATCAGTGGGTTTTGTTCCCAAATGTCCTCCCATCCACCTGGTGTGCAAGGTTGGAGGTGGAGGGTGGTTGGGCGGAGTAAATGAGGCGCTCCCAAAGTGAGAAGAGTTTGTGAAAAAAAAACAAAAAAACTTCAACTTCTCATATGTTGACCTGCAGAAATGTTTCCTTAACAACCAAACTCACTCTGTATGTCCCCAGCCTTGCATTTCAATCTGCTTCATGTTAGTTTTCCTCCTTCTGCTCTCCAACACACACACACACACACACACACACACACACACACACACACACACACACACACACACACACACACACACACACACACACACATACACACACAAACACACAAGGGAGGAGATGTCAGTCAAGATGGATGTTTAAGTTGGACCAACATCCCATATGGCATCATATCCTAGTGTGTGTGTGTGTGTGTGTGTGTGTGTGTGTGTGTGTGTGTGTGTGTGTGTATAGACAGAAAGCTCATCCCACGGGCTGTGCCACAGAATTTGGCACCGTTCAGCTCTGCTAGATCCAGTCTATGGGAGGCTGTTTAGGGTGACAACATTGAAACACGTGCACACACACACACACACACACACTGAAAACATGCATACATACACACTGAAAAATTTTGCACACCCCACCGCCTTTGCACACAGCAGTATATAGACTACTTGTAATCTGGATGTGTACGCGCGCATACATTTCAATATTTTCATCCTAATCGGCCTCCCGTACCAGTCTGCTAGGGAAATGGTTACACACACACATACACACATACACTCAGCCTTGGCCAAACATCTCTATCTCATTGCTCCACAGCTCTGAAACTTTTCAAACACTGTGAAGAATATTTGGAAATGCATGCAGCTAGCTCAGAATAGCTATTGAGGATGTTTACTCACTGAAAATGCTGCCATCATTATTCAAAGAACACCGAGTATAATACCATTTTGATTAAGAGGGACTGCGCTAACTTTGGCCGTGCTTCCTGAGCTGCATATGTGCATGTACTCATTTTCTGGCTCCGCTCATATCGCTCTGATAACACAGAGCTATCTTTGTAACTTTTGATTATGATTACAAGGAATATATATAAGGCAAATGTACCTTTTCAGTGATGGTACATGCTTTGAAGATGTGCATGGGGAAAGTACTGTAATATAATCACACACACACTTATATATTTATACATACGCATCTCTTTTTTTTTCAACACCTGCTCCAGCATACTATTTCCATCTGTTCCCTGTTTTTACACACAGCCCTGATGATCTTAAATAATCATGACGCATATCTGATATGATAGCGCTTCTGTTCTCATTAGTTCATGTATTACTTAATACTCATATGCATACGCATTTAAATGTGATGTGGGTAAGAAAAGGCTTATAAAATAACTGAAATAGGTTGACTATAAATTTGACAGCTTCTCAGCGTTCACCACACTCCTGGATTCTTCTCTAATTTCACTGCAGAATCCATCAATTTGCAGATGTGATCTCATATGTTCATAAATTATTCAAAATACACTTGGTGTGTGTCAGCACTGATTTGACAGATACTGTCTCTCACACATACACACACACACACACACACACACACATGTGTCTATATATGTATGTATATATATATATATATATATATATATATATATATATATATATATATATATATATATATATATATATACACGCTCCCCATAGAAGTAGAGTGACACATCTTACAGCCATATTGAAGACCACACACACAAACTTCTCTTACATTGTACATGCACAAACACAAATACATAGACATACTGTATACTGTACTACTCTCTCTCTCTCTCTCTCTCTCTCTCACACACACACACACACACACACACATACACCTCACCCTTATACTCTGGCAATGAGAGTTTTAATCTCGCAGACACACACACACACACACACACACACACACACATACACCTTACCTTTATACTCTTGCATGGAGAGGTTTAATCTTGCAGACACACACACACACACACACACACACGCACACACACACACACAAACATCCCGTCTAAACCTTGATGACTGGGTCTTTTCCTATCTGATTGGAAGTGCAGTGTCTGCAACTCTTCCTCTGTCCTTCAGAAGTAAAAAGAGAATCACTCTGCTTCTTTTCCTTCTGTCTCCATACATCTCTTCAGCTCTTTTACTTTACACATCTCCACCACATTTTATACCAAGGACTTTCTTTTTAAAAGAAAAAAAAAATCTACTTGACAAAGAGAAAGTAACAGAGTAGTATTGAAAATGTCACGCTGTGTCTTTAATACAGGAGTTGATAGCGTGTGAGGAGACTGCAATTTATAAAAGGGGGTTCCCTGATGTATAGTGCTGCAGTGTAATGATGTGGCTTTAATTGAGTGCAGCAGAATGAGCCGCTGTTCCTAGGTGACATTAAAGCAAAGAGGTCAAAGGTCAGAGTCACAAGACATGATGATATTCCTTACCCCTTTAGTATTAACACTGGATGTCACTTTAGATTTAATTAACTATCAAAAGCTTTAACACATTAATTCACTTTATATTTTTAACACTGTGTTTGATAAACAGCAGTGAGCAACCTCTGAAGCTCACTATAATATCATATGCCTTTAATGTTCTGTGCATGTCTTTTAGTAGAGCACATTTAGATCTCACTGAAAGAAATCTCTGCTATTCAGAGTAGTTGTCATTTGCTAAAAAAAAAAATCCATTAGGAGTCACTTTGCATCTCCACTTTGCCTCGAAACAAGAAGTGAGAAAGAGAAAACCCAACATATTTTTGACATATTATATTTAATAGTGAGGTCTCACTGAACAGAATTAAGTAACGTGATGCAACAAAAAAAATAATGGTCAAATATATGAATAATCATTTTATAGTAGGAAGCTAATTCAATTAAAATTGACTGTTTATTATAAAAAGATCCATTTAATGACATTCCATTGTATATGCTGAAATAATTTTAAAGTGTTTTGGGTTTTTTTACCATTTAAAAACGTGACCAAATGGTTGAACAGAAGTAATAAGTATAGTGATGTCAAGATAATAAATTTACAATTTTTATTAAATAAAAAGAAAATC
Source organism: Rastrelliger brachysoma (assembly GCA_024605115.1). NCBI lineage: Eukaryota > Metazoa > Chordata > Actinopteri > Scombriformes > Scombridae > Rastrelliger > Rastrelliger brachysoma. The sequence continues at coordinate 1,561 of JANJYP010022829.1, read as the reverse complement.
ATAAAACCATATAAACAGTACAGTTCATTTGTTGAAAAAGTTTGCTTTGCTTATTCTTACTATTAATAAAACCTTTATTCTCTCTATTTTGCTTATTTATTTAATTACTCTTTTAAAAATCTGTCTAATTATTAATTTTCACTTATTTCATTTTAATCATTTTATCCATATTATTTTCCCTTGAGTGCATTGGTCTCCAGTCATATTGTCAGCTTGTCAATAAACTGACCATAAAGACCTTTAAACTCCACTAGTCTGTAAAGATTTGCTATATAATTAAAATTAATTTAAATATAATATTTACTAATATACTGTAAAACTATAAATGATGCTTTAAATACACATATGACCACTAGTGTGAAGCTAAAAGACTGTGTTTGATCCATCCTCACCACCATTCACTGAGAGTGCACGGCAGCAGAGAGAGGGTGTAGAGCCAGCAGTATTGTTATGGACAGTTCACACCCCTCACATAACCTCTTCACCTCCTCCACCCCTTCCCTCTCTCTCCTCCAATGAGAAGGTCTACGGCCTGAAAGCCAGAACCTCCTGAACAAGGAACAGCTGTTTCCCACAGGCTGTGAGACTCAACACCCTGATCCCCTCACCCCATCACCTCACGTCTATACACACACACACACACACACACACACACACACACACACACACACACACACACACACACACACACACACACACACACACACACACACAAATACACACCTCCCTTATGAATACTACAGTTCTTTTCACTGCTCTTCTAACTCAACCTTGCACACTATTTTCTATATAACCTCTACATCCTTTCTTTTTGAGTACCTGTTATACTCCCGTTACCTTTTCAACGAGCCCAGAAGATGCAATTTTATTCACCATAGGTAGCATTTGAAAATGAAAAGTATAACTGTCCAAGGATAAGAATAAAAGTCCTTGAAATCTTGAGTCCTTGAATCCTTAGTGCTTTTCATTCATCTGTGGGTTTGTTGTGCATTCACAACACTGACTTTTTTTTGTTGTTGTGTTTATTTTCAGAACATGAAGTCTATTTGAAATAGCGGTCACTGTGTTGATCAAAAATCTTTTTCATTCTCCCCCCCACACACGCAATCATTGGAAAAGGAGTGAATACATTTTTCTGAATGTCACAACCCCTACAACTGTGTTTACTATTAGAATTACGGTCTTTTTGTTGATATTGGGTTGTGCTGATTTTTCCTTGACACTTTTCTCTACATTGCAACAAGCACTCATGTTTGTTATGGTTATTGAAAAAAAGAGTTATCCTGTTCTCCTCTCTTGCTTTAAAAATAGCTAAATAATACAATATCTGACAATATCTTGAAGAAATTTGGTCCACATTGTTTAATTTCAAGGTCTGAGGTGTCTAATTAATACTTTATTGTGTTGTATTGTATTGTATTGCCATCTTAGATACACTGACACAATTTCTGCACTCATTCCACTTATGGACATTGCATGGATAGACATGACCATTTCATGAAAGTGTAGGAGTACCATATATTCTGGACTTACTGTATAAGTCGCTCTGGAGTATGAGTCG
>JANJYP010022808.1:0-20553 GCA_024605115.1 Rastrelliger brachysoma | reverse complement strand
TTATATGTTTCTATAATTGCAGCTGATAGCTGATTGGTAGGAGACATGCTGTCAACTTCCATAGCGACCACTGGAGTACGTTGAACTGTTTAGCCAACAAATACTGATAATAGATGTTTGTTTCAATAAATCTAAACAGTTTTGGTTTTGCATTTTTGGTGATTTGATTCATCTGTGGGTCAATATGACATTCAGTATTTGGGAGAAGTAGTTAGTAGTTAGCCAAGTGTGCTAATGTTAGCATCGAAGCACTCATAGATGGCTAACTTTTTTTTCATGTTATTTGAATACCTGCCTGGTTTTCTGTTCATCCTGCATTACAGAAAGTAGGGAGACTCCATCTCTCTTTCATAGGTCCAGATACCTGTTAGCCCAGAACATCATATTTTATTGTATGATACAGATGATGATGCATAGGCAGTCATTAAATACCAGGCTAAGCAGTGGTTCATAATTTGGTCACTAACTGGTCAACTGGCTTTATGTCCATCAGTATTTAGATATATAATCACAGGATCTTCTACATAGTGCACATTTATACAGTATATTATATGGCACTTTACTTATTGTTTATATTCTTTCACCTTTACTGCTACTTTTTCCTCCACTGTACTGCCATGTCAATTTATATTTCATCCAAAGGGAATATGCAATAAAGATACATCTTAACCGATCCCTTAACTTATCTTAGGTGATATTACAAATAGATTTAAGTACTCACTCACAAAGACACTGCACTAATTATAACAACAGTGTCAGTCAAAACCAAAAATTAATGCCCCAGAGCCATCACTGCTGCTTCTAATTTACACGCTCATAGGTACTGGACATTTAAGAGTTGAAACGTTGGTTAAGGATAGCAGATATCTTCATTATTATAACTGCTAATTTGTACTATTATAATATAGTAATATTAGTAGTATTTTAAAAATGATATAAAACATTTTAATAAGGATTCCTGAAAGAACAGTGACCAAGATATCTACTGGGCGAAAAGGGGGAATGGCTCATCGTCAGTCAGGGTTAAATCTGTACAGAGGACACACACACACACATACACACACACACACACACACACACACACACACACACACACACACACACACACACACCATACATCGCATGCATGTAGGTTCAGAGGTTTCTTCACCCTGCTGGCATGTCAGATCTTTTCGCTCCGTGGTGTGAGAAGTCAGCAACCAATCTGAGATTCAGCTCAAGCTGCGTGACCCGAGTCTCATTCACTGTAACTAACACACACACACACACACACATACACACATGAACACACGCACAGCCTCAGGTCATCCGTGTCTCTGCCAGTTGAAGCAGAATGCTCCTCTTAGCGGTCAGTAACAGTGAAACGAACAACAAGACATGCAACCCTCCTCATATCGTTCTTTCTTAGTTGTTTTTTTCACTTCTCCATCCATCCATCACATCGTATATAATTTAATAACTGTTGTCCCTGTCGTTGTGTATCTCACCCTGAGGAAATAAAAAAAAACAGCTGATAAATGCAAATCTAAAATAAAAAAATATAAACATAATTTTGTTGTATAACGAGTTTCTATTATAAAAAAGTATTTGCCTCCAGACACACGACGACGCTTAGACATTGCATCACTCTGCAGCAGAGGATGTGACTGTCTGTATCACAGCCGGGTTTATTACTGTAAAATAACTGTTATCAATTTCCCCTGTCTGTTCCTGCTATAAAAAAGTAATAAGGGGAAAAAAACATACTTCCTTTTTATTAGNCCTGTCTGTTCCTGCTATAAAAAAGTAATAAGGGGAAAAAAAACATACTTCCTTTTTATTAGTATNCACTCTGCAGCAGAGGATGTGACTGTCTGTATCACAGCCGGGTTTATTACTGTAAAATAACTGTTATCAATTTCCCCTGTCTGTTCCTGCTATAAAAAAGTAATAAGGGGAAAAAAACATACTTCCTTTTTATTAGTATTATTATTATTATTATTATTAGAAATAATAATAATACATCATGACTTGCGGATCAGCTTATCTTCAAGGGAAGTTGATGTCAGGTTAAAATTTTAAAGAGAGAGGCTGACACAGGTTTACATTTTAGTGTCTGTTGCCTATAGCTATTGTCTTTATCTAGTTAATTAAACAGGTTGCATTCATTTCATGGTACATTTATGCCATCATTGCACAGTAAATAATGAGAGTGGAGGTAAAGTCTGAAGCTACAAACATAGAAAAACTGCAAGAATTGATTTTGATTATGCAGAGAATGAAGAGGCTTTGGTAATTAAAATGCCCTGAGATATTTAATAGCCCTCAGTACTCCTAAAAAAAATTATGCAAACAGAGGCAACATATTTTCAAAGGGATGGTTTGAAGTGTCTGTGTAGCTTCCAGCAATGAGAAACTGAATCAAGTACTCCTCAGGTCAGGGGCAGTGAGTTTCAGATGAGAAAAGACGAGCGCATGTCGATTAATTTGTAGCTTTTAATAAAGAGCAAATAGACCAAGATTTCAATACTACTGTGTGTTCACCAGAGTCNTCGATTAATTTGTAGCTTTTAATAAAGAGCAAATAGACCAAGGTTTCAATACTACTGTGTGTTCACCAGAGTCAAAAAGAGAGCTCCTGTAAATGATTTCATAACAGCTGTAAATGTTTTAAATAACTTGGAAAGATAGTTATTTTCTGATTTTAGGAAAATGGGATGCTGAGCTCTTTGACTTGAATGTAATAATAATACATGACTACAGCGAGGTGTTTTAATGGCTTTGATACATCAGATGTCTCGCTGTGACCTGTGTCACCACCTCATACCATTGCATGCTATTACACCACATATTTTCATGCATTATTAAGCATAATGAAAGAGTTTTTTTCCACACAGCGAGACCAAAGGGAAAAATCTGAAACATCGTCGTGACTCCACCATGTTGGAATTTCGACTTTCAGCAACCATTTAATTTGTTTAATTAACATACAGAGCAGAGCAGGGCAGGTTTTTAAAGGAGCAGTCACCAGAATGATAATATTCAGCTGTTTCAGGAGAGGTAGACAGCTGTGTAATAATAGCTAGGATGACCGTCTGTAAGTTTACTGTGTGTCCATAAAGAGAGGCGAGGGGGTGCACTAGCTGAGAGGACGGCTTCTGTAGATGTTACCATGGCTACTGTGCAAATGGTCACATGTCGCACACCTTTTATAAAGAGGTAGTTTAGTCCACAGATCCCCTTCTTTTATTTGAAACTGAGAGACTGGGCTGAGAAGAGTAGACATATTTCGAATCATTATGAAACTTGTTAAGCTGTGGTCAGCCGTCACAGTCGAGGTCGTTAACGGGTAATATTTCTGAACTGACCTGAAAAGTGATATCACATGTCTTATCAGATATTTGTTGATCAGATAGTTCCGAATTGAAATCGAAATGATCACTTTTTCCATTTGAATTCAGCCACAACAAGTTATATAAGACATATATATTTATCAGTATGTATGATGCTGTTGGAACATTTTATTTTACTTATTAAACTCGCTGCACTGAGCTGTCAATTCAGGTCAAAGCAGGCACTCCCTGATCCATGATATTCTGCTAGATCTCACAGTCCTCCATGGCTGTCATCCAAAAACTTAGACATTTCAGTCAGTCGGTAGTTCAGAAAGTTTTGGAAAAATGTTGAAATATTAACTTATTGTTTGACACTCCATTTGAGCGACTCGTAATGGGGCCCAATTTATTTTCGAAAATGGAAAAATAAAAATAAGTGGAAAGCAATTGTGAGTTCATGCCAAGAAAAAAAAAAGAACAAAGTCGATATAAAACATGTCAAATTAAAGTTGACCGCCACTGGTAGACAGAAAATATATAAAGGAATAGTGTTTTAATCATTGATGTAGCCGCAGTATATCTTCAAACCACTAGTGGCAGCACTTTAGCTTTTTAGGTAATTTGATGATGATGGCTGAGACATTTCTCCGTTGGAATAAATCATGTTTTATGTTATTTTACTCCTGTCTTATATAGTTTCTTTTTTCAGCTTTCACAAGGTATGACAAACCTTAACCTTTAAAACACAATCCTTAATGTGCCCTTGCATCGTTCCACTTCTAGTACAGTAACTTTACTCATTGGATTATCGCTGCAGATCGAATTAAAGCAAGCAAATCTGATTTTGAACCTTCTAAATACAAATCCCTTGTAAATTTTAAATCAAATTTATATCTCAATTTCAAAAATTTGTGTGTCGGTTCAAGACTTTGATCTCAGAAGAACTCACAAGACGCTCTTGTCAGTCTTGCTCCTCTTTTTTTCTCATCTCAGCTGTGCATTTATGAAGTTGAATCACAAAGCCTCAGGTTATGTGCAGATTTCTTGCTCGAGTTTAAATACTTTCAACTCGGGAAAGACACGTTTTATGCTTAACATGCAAACACTAAGCAAACCTTTACAGCTGATATACTCTTTGATGCTGGAAGACTTGACACAGATAGAGAGGCTGAGGTGTGACGCTTGTTTCTATAAATGAAAGTGACTATTAGTTTAATTGCGGGATTGGCATCTCGAGAGTAAAGAGAGAGAGCTGGAGGATGAACTCGCAGAGATGAGACAGAAAGAAGAAAACAGGAAGCGGGTTCTGACAACACGGAGGACCGAGGAGAAGACGAAACAGTCCTCCGGCTCGAGTGTGGACATCAAAAAGTCTGAGCAATGAGACAGGACATTAAAACCTGCTGCGGTAGTTTCATCTGCCAGCGGGAGGGCGAGTGAATGTGAAAACCATATTATACATGAAATGCTGAAAATACTGCAAATTGAAGAGGCCTCTCCATTTCTGTTAGGAGCTGAATATACAGTATATATAAACATCTGCAATGGGGGGGTGGGCTGGGGGACGTGTAGTTAGTATAAGTCTGCTGTTACTGCAACATCATCTCTGAGCTTTAATCTGAGCCTCCACTAACAAGAGCCAACACCCGGTACCAGATGAAAACCCGCCGTCGCTATCTCAACATTAAATTAAAAACAGAAAACCAACACACACACACACACACAAAAAGAAAGAAAACTTGTATCGATCAAACCCCAAAAATAAAAGGTGCTTTGAGATTTTGTTTTTCTTTATCTTGGTGTGACAGGAGCTTTCAGCATCAATGACTGGTTTAGAAATGATCAAAACAAACTTTACACTAACCCGCAAAGTGATGAAACACCGTCGACGAACACTTTGACAACCAGTGTATTTTTAAAATCTCTTTGTACGCCAACACGTGAAGTCGATGATACTCAGTCAGAGACCTTGTGGAGCTGTGGTGTTGACTGATAAACTGAAACTAATCTCAGATGATCTCATTTCACTTCCTCATCTCATTGGGTCAACTACAGTACTCTCATTAATATCCCACCTCACATTGTAGTTCGTCTCGTCTCCTTCCACCTTATGATATCTCATCTCAATTCTCATGTCATTTCATCCCATCATCTAATCTAACCTATATTTTACATCTGATCACCCCATCTTCTTTAATCTCATCTCATTTCTAGTCTCATTCTAGTTCATTTGAAATCTCCTTGTATCTCATCTCACCTGTTACACATCACTTCATCTCTTTTTTCATTTTATCCCACCACTTCTCATCTTGTCTAATTTCAGCTCTTTTCGCATCAGATTATCCTATTTTTAAAAAATCTCATCTCATATACTCTCATGTCACTTCATTCTACCTCATCTCAAATCTCTTCATCTCATCGTATCTTATATCACCTACTACATTTCACCTCATCTCATCACTTCATCTCCATTTACCTGGTCTCATACCACCCCATCTCTTATCCGTCTTCATCTTGTCTCATCTCACTTCGCTTTTTCTCATCTCAACTCACTTCACACGACTTTATTGCTTCGTACCATTCCTTTGTTAATCTCATCTCACATTACCTACCATTATCTCATTATATCTCACTTTCACTTTCATCATATCATCTCATCTCCTCATATCATTATCCATTTCACATAATCTCATATCGCTTTATGTCATCTTATTTTACCTCATCTCATTTGATCTCACCTCACCTAACTTCTTCTTTTTTTTCTTTTTTTTTTACCTCATCTCACTTGGTCTCTTCTTTACTTAACCTCCTGTCCTTCATTTCTTCTCATTTGGTCATTTCTCTCATCTAGATCACATCACGTCACTTCGTTTAATCTTATCTCATCTCATATTGTCTAAGCTCTTCTTGTTTTACCTCATCTAGCCTTACACATTCATCATCATCTCTTCTCATCCTCCATAAACATGACCTCATCTTATCTTATTCAATCTTATGTCATCTTTACTCGTCTAGCCTTACTCCCCTCATAGTTTATTACATCATCTTTACTCATCCTACTTGCAGTAACGATCACCTCACCTCTTCTCCTCACCGCTCATCAATCTCATGTCGTCTCATCTCATCCCACTTGACTTAATCGCATCACAACTCGCCTCATTTTACCTCAGTCTGCCGAGCTTTCGATTGGCAAATAATTGTGACATTGAAACAATTCAGTCAAGGTTACATGACAAGCGTGATGTGATTAATGAGGAAATGGATCCCTCTGTGTGTGTCTGTGTATTTTTAGTAAAGTAGATACAACCCTAAAATGGCAGAAACTTGTATCTGGTAGTTTTATCTCTACAAAGAAAAAAGAGACTAATGATGAGAAGAGGATGAAGAGGGGGACTCTTGATTCAGTCTGTCTGGAGTGAATCATCTGAAAAAGGGAATAAAAGGCCATTATTAAAACACATGAAGACAGAAACATGTCTGAGCNCCCCCCCCCCCCCCCCCTTTCCTTTCATGAGAAATTGTGGCAGTGCAGTGTCTTCACATTCAGATCACGTCCCACTGCACATCTCCCCAACTCCACCAAGAATCCACAGCTGCCATGTTGCCGTCCACACAGCCGTCCAGGAGGAAATAACAGATTTTCTAAGGGTCTTTTTACTAAAAAGCATCCAGACAAAGAAGATCAGTTAAGCTAGTTGTCATTCAGATTCGTCCTTGCGGTGCCGCTAGCTGCTACAAATAAGTATAATTTACTGCAGTTAATGCTAACGAGGTCCTGTGTAGACCAGCTCAGCTCAGAAAATCTGGTAAAATACAAAAATGAAGATAAACACAAGCTGCTGATTACACTTTATTAATGTGATAAATAAATAAAAATCTGACTTTCCAAACCCAGTTTTAACAAAAAAATAAATAAAATCTGAGCAGGCATTTAAGACAAAGCGCTTGTTCTTGCCCCCCTCCTCGACTGGCAAAATTGCCTTTATATGGGGAGCGAATGAGGAGCCGTATATGAGTCACTGCTGGAAAATGACAGTCAGAGCTCTGGAATCAATAAGTCGCAGATATTGTTTGTTCTTCAGTAATCAGATGATTGTAGGAGATTTTTTTTTTAAGCAGACAAACAGGAAGAAAAACAAACATTTCTCTGTTAACTGATTTATTTGATTAGTTGAAGAAATCTTATGACTTATGAAGAGTATGTAGATAAGGATTGTGCCCTTTAATTTATACTCTATTAATTTTTTATCTTTAATTGTTGATTATTTGGGGTTTTTCCTTTTTTTTTTTTTTTTTTTTTTTTTTTAAATTTCAAATCCCAAAATGAGGCTTTAATGAAGATCTTCAGTGTCTGTGCGTGAGCCAGCTGATTCAGACTGGGTCGGCCTAATCAGGTGGTGTTGTGCTGACGTGATTTGGCTCTGATGGAGCAGCAGATTGTGTGTTTAGTCGGCGGTGGACTGCGGGGGGGAAGTTCAGACCAGTTCAGGATACCAGAGACTCATCACAAACAGAGACAAACACGTAACGGTGGTTCCCAATCTAGGGATCGGGATCCTCACGAGGCGTCACAAGATCAGAATGAAGGGTCGCAGAATGATTCTAATGTGGAAAATTATCTTTATTTGATCCTCAAATGCTTGTGTTTTAGACTTGTAACTGGGTCATTTCATCTCAAAATTATTAAAATGTTACAAAATCTTTTCTTTTTGCTTTAAGTGATGACAACTAGTAATGAAACCAAACTTTACAATATCTTAAAAAGGTCTATGATTCATTTCTGGTCATCTTCCCAATCTGTACAGCAGCACCTCAATGCACCTTTTTCTGCTATTTCAGCAAGTTAGAAATAAGGAACACAAAACTTAATCATTTTTTTCTGAGTGGGAAACATCTCTTTTGGTGATTCACCCAAATAATAACCTATATATGGAAACACTGCAGTCTTTTTCACGGCAACAGAAGTGGGTCATGTTGCAAAACTACTGTTTATAGACGTCTTGAGTTTTCATAACTGGTTGGTGCTTGAATATTTATTTGATTTAAAGCAAAGATACTAAATGTTTCTGTACATCTGATACTATCATGTAAGCCTGTTGAACTTTAATTTAAAGATACGAGCCTATTGAAGCATTCCTGAGTTCATAAGAGGAGATTAACTTTAAAAAATAACTTCAAAGGAAACCGTATGGATTTTGATTCTTAAAACAGAAACACAAACAGTACCTAATGAATCCAATTATTTTACTTTATATTTTATTATTTTACTTTATATCTAGCTTATTTCTTTTTTAAATAAAGTTTTGAAAGACAATTAGTTTAATAAGGTCTTATAAAAGTTTTCTTGTATCGGTGTGAATATTAACATCTTGTGTTTGTGTCTTCAGGTCTCTCTGGAAACCCCGTAGATCTGGAGAAACGTCACGCGGCGTACGGACAGAACTTCATCCCCCCAAAGAAGGCCAAGACGTTCCTGCAGCTCGTTTGGGAGGCTCTGCAGGACGTCACGCTTATTATCCTGGAAATCGCTGCCATCATCTCGCTGGGTTTGTCCTTCTACCATCCACCAGGGGGCGACGCTGAAGGTTGGTATTCAATGATGAAACGATCCTTGAGTATTTCTAAAATCTTGACCATGACCCTGTGCAAAGACGATGGTGATAACAGTAATAATTAGGCCAAGATTAGAAAATAAAATAGGAAAATGTGTTGAAAAAGTGTTGTTAAAGCTAGTGTAATTGTTCACATCTGTTGAGAATGATTCAACTTCAACATGTCGTCTTCCTCTCGCAGCATGTGGTCAGTCTGCCGGCGGAGTGGAAGACGAAGGCGAGGCCCAGGCCGGCTGGATCGAAGGCGCCGCCATCTTGTTCTCGGTCATCATCGTGGTTCTGGTAACGGCCTTCAATGACTGGTCAAAGGAGAAGCAGTTCCGTGGTCTTCAGAGTCGTATCGAGCAGGAGCAGAAGTTCACCGTCATCCGTAAAGGCCAGGTCATCCAGATCCCCGTGGCCGAGATCGTGGTGGGAGACATCGCTCAGATTAAATACGGTACAGAGCTTCAGATGCTAGAAACCTCAGTAGTTTAACCTTTAAACAGGAGTAGACTGTAGTTAGCTAATTTGCACTTAAGTAAAACATATATGTTTTTTTTTTTAATATTTTGTATATTTAGGATTGTATGAGTTGTATCTTTACTAGGTTATGTTGTCCCTATTAAGGTATAAAATGGTCACAATGGTAAAAATAGTTTAATGCTTTATTTGATAAAGAGAACTGATATATTTTTGCTTTCCTTGGCCATTAATATCACACATATTAGTTTCTAAATTTTATTATTTCTATCAGTATAAACCCACCACAAGCTTCATTTCTACCAGTTCAAGGCACGTGCTGTTGAGCAACCACCTTAACCCCTCTATCATCATTTTGTAATAGCTGTCAGAGTTTCACAGAGTCATTCAGACAATTTGAAAATGTTCTTCCAGGTCTCAGCTCTCAGGGATACCAAGCATTTCATGATCGGTTAAAGTATGAGGACACAGGAGCTGTTAAAGTAGACATAGAAAAATCCCCAAAAAGGGCCTTAGATTAAAGGGTTAACCAACCACGCTCATAGCAGGGTGCATCAAACTCACACTTTTTTTTCATTATCTGTCATATGCTGTTTCTAAATTGATGTACATTTTATGGAAGATGTTTTCAAGTCTTTTTTTCCAAATTCTCTCTGGTTCATTCAGATCAGTTTCAAATGACATTTAAAAAATATCAGTGCAAAGGTTTCAGGCAAATTGGAGTCTGAGCTGTGTTCAACCAAACTGACATCAACTCTTTTCTCTCTTTTTGTCTAGATTAAATAGTGGTAGTTTCAAATAGGTCTACATAACATGGCTAAAAGTATGTGGACACTTGCTCATTACAGCTCCATACATGTGATTCTAAAACCATGAGCATTAATCCAGTACTGTAATCCAGTAACCTCTGGCTGCAGCGATATTCATCAGAGTTTGAGGTGAAGCAAAAATCAGTTTACACTTGAGCAGTTTTGAGAAATGAATGAAATCTAGATCCAGTGTTAAGAAGCTTTTCACATCCTGGCGCTGATACGAATAAGACCCTCTGACCTTTGACCTCTGTGACTGCAGGTGACCTGCTGCCCGCTGACGGCATCCTGATCCAAGGCAACGATCTGAAGATTGATGAGAGCTCTCTGACAGGAGAGTCCGACCAGGTCCGCAAATCTATGGAGAAGGACCCCATGCTGCTGTCCGGTGAGTGCCTGCGACCAACACTGATGATGACTGTGTGAAATGATTCTGCTGATTCATTTAGGTCTACTTATTTTATGTCTCATCTCCTCCTTTACTCATCCATGATCATTTTTCCTTTGTGCAAACCTGACCATGTAGAAAACCTTTCAGAACGACGAACATGCACCTACATGTTTCCTTTTTCTGCAAGCCTAAAAATGTAACACACAAGCTTGCAAAACAGTGTTTTTAGAGGCAGACGTTTAAATGTTGAGACTTATAATGGATTTTGCATGCACAGACTTGAATATGCAGCTTAGAGTTTAGAGTACAAGCTTACAAAACTTAAAGATTACAGACAGGAATGACATGATATCCCCACACCACCCGGAGTAGTGAGCCTAAAATCAATCAAACAGCACTCAAGCACAACAAAAGTTGCTTACAGGCATCCTCTAAAAGTATTTAATGACGCAGCAGAAGAACAGAGTAGACAGATAAAATAATGGGGAAACTACATCAGCATCGATTATTAAAGTTTTATTTGTCTTTTGTCTTTTTAATCTCTCTCCTCAGGGACCCACGTGATGGAAGGATCGGGCAGGATGGTGGTGTCAGCCGTCGGCCTCAACTCTCAAACCGGCATCATCTTCACGCTCCTGGGCGCAAGCGAGAACGACGAAGAGAAGAAGGTCAAGAAAAGTAAGACATGAGACAAAACCCTCCGTCATACACGTGTCAGAAAACAAGAAAACAAAAACAAACACACAACTCAGTGTTGAAGTGTTAAAGGTCATACGAGGACAGTAAGTGTGTGAAGTGTTTTTTTGCGAAGGAAGGGTTCAGCTAGAGAGACAACTATCACCGTGTCAGCTTCTGAATACTTCTACTCTAGTGTTTGAAACAGTGCAGATTGGAAGTATTTGCACGTTTTTTTGTTTTTTTTGTTTGTTTTATTTTTTATTTTTTTATATCAGCTGGCGTTGATATGAAGTTTCTGCTGTCGCACTTGTGGACTCTGTCAGCAGGTAGAGTTCAACAAGTCTGGGCTGATAGCACCAAGAGCTGTTTGAAGGGTGTAACTGTAGTATTTTAATATTAGCGAGCTTCAATCTCGAGCACTTTAAAGCATCATGAGTGAATAAATGAGACCACGGATGAGTTCATCTCTATCACCAAGATGTTATTTTTACACTAACATTACTATTACTAGCACCTAAAAACACAGTATTCGGATGTCTCTACATGTTGAAGTGGTGTAATAAGCGAGATATGCTACACAGAGTTTGAAAGGGTGGTGTCATTCATTAACACCTCCTCAAAAAAAAAAGGAAATAACACAAGAGTAAAAGTGTAAGAACGGATTAAAATGTGGTTGTCTGCTCTAAAATAAGCTGATTCAACTTGTTTACTACCTACATTTGTAACCTTGGCTGTCTGAAACCGTTCACCCGCACACTGTTACCTAACGCACACTCAGTAGTTTAGAGTAGACATTCATGAATCATCGTCTTCTTTCTTCATCTCCGAGTGTCATTCAACTATAGTTTTTACAACTTTAAAACCGCACACATTGTGTCATTGGTTTGTTTATAGAAAGTACTTCCTATGAACACTACTTTTCCTTTCCCTCAGAAGAATATTTGAGGGTATTTAGAGCAAACATTTCACACTCACACTCAAATTAAATAGGACAACGCTAAATATAGTGCGTTTGATAATAAATAGAAACAGCCCTTCTGTCAGTTTCAAGGCTAAAAGTTAGCATAACATTAGCTGATTAGATTTATTGTTTTTTTTTTTTTGAGATTACAGGTTACATTAATGGAAAAAATTCAATGTAGGAGCAGGTCCTTGACGATTCAGTATCAGATTTTAGGTCAGTGGTTTCATATCTTCTATGTATGATATCAGCTTTTTTCTAAGTGACTCAGAACTAGAGTTTAAGTTAATATCTTTTATAAATGTCATCAGCAAGTCAGCATTTTTGTGTCCTTTTTAGGGCACAATTAAGGTTCTATAGGACATATTCAAGACACATTAAAGAGTTTTTTAAAGAAACATTTAGGGCACGGTTAGGGCTCTTTTTGACATATATCAAGCTCTTTTTAGGACAGTTATAGGACACATTTAGAGCTCTTCTAGACTTCTTTTTGAGGCTCATTTAAGGCTCTTTTTAGGACACATTTAGAGCAATTTTTAGGACAACGATAGGACACATTTAGAGCTCTCTAGGCTTCTTTTTAGGGCACACTTAGGGCACGTTTAAGGGTTTTTAAAAAAGAAACATTTAGGGCACGTTTAGTTCTTTTTTTGGCATATATAAGGCTCTTTTTAGGACAGTGATAGGACACATTTAGAGCTCTAGACTTTTTTTAAGCCACATATTTAGGGCACATTAAAGACTTTTTTAAAGACAGCGCTAGAGCACATTTAGAGCTCTTCTAAGACACATTCGGACTCTTTCTAGGGCACATTTATAGCACATTTATGGCCTGGGGGAGTTAATTGGAAATACAAATCTCAAGAAACGCAATAGAGTTGACATTTTATAAGAGCTGATTTCAGCAAAAATCGATGGTCAAAAATGAGAAGCTGCTTTTGTTTACTTGTTTCCAAAATTATGACTTTAAAAAAGGTCAGAATAATCCACCAAAATACAAATAATGTATTAGCTGTGTCACCTGAATCAACTCTCCACCATGGTCTCATTTATTCATGGTAATGTACGGTCTCTATTCAGAGGTATCGATTCGACAATGATGTAACGTTGGTTGAAAATGTGAAACGTACCTTCCTGTTTTTATATAAAGTTGCTTTTTGAAGTGTGAACCCTTCAAAAGCCAAAGTCCAGTGTCCGTACTATCACAGAGCAGTTTGATGTATACCTACAGGCTTCTGCAGTCGGTCTCTATTGCTTTTGATTTGCTTGTGATCATGCTAACCCCCTTTTACTCATGTCTCCTTATTTGGTTTGTTTTCTGTCTTATCATTTTGTTTTATTGGCTAAAGTTTTGAGTTCGTCAGGCATTCATTGTGAATTGGCTGAATGTATCAGCTCAGCGGAGAGAGATGCCTAGGTTTTATATTTCGGCTTTTAGTCACTGATTTAAAAAAATAAAAATAAAACAGCGACACCATTGAGTAATGATTTCCTAATGAGGAGAACCATGTGACGAAGCCGCCACAAGACACCGAAAAAGATGCAGCACAGAGTTTAAATTCATATTAGTATCTCACACACGTCTGTACTTTGACATTTGTGAGGTCCCTCGTTGATATATTGCATCCTAACTAACCTTAACCTGCATCTAATTTTTACCATCATCCTAAAACTACAGTAATACTGAACGCCAAAAAAAGCTCCTTGTAGAATTGAGGACTGCACAAAATGTCCTCACTTTTTTTTAACTGTCCACACCCAACAAGTCTGAAATGCTAAACAGTCCTCACAAAGAGAGTAGTAGAAGTGCAAGAATGCACACACACACACACACACACACACACACACACACACACACACACACAAACACACACACACACACACACCCATACACTTGTGTCTCTTGTGTTCTAGTAAGAGCACAGACTTTACTGTCACACATGGCTGCATCAAACCCCTCTACACACACACACATACACACACACACAAAACACACACATGCACACACACGCACACACACATGCAGTATCTTACAGGCATAAGAGCCTTCAGAATGTTCAAACACGCACGCGTACTTGCAGCACTTCAGCCTCTGTCATCAATCACAAGCCACCAGCTGAATAACAAAGAGCTGTGTGTGTGTGTTTGTGTGTATATGTGTGTGTATTTGTATGTGTGTGTGTGTATGTGTGGACGTTCTCTTATTCACAGTGTAAAGGCAGAGAGCTCCATATTAGGATGACAGGAAGTTATTGCCTCTCTTTCCTAAAAGGGCTAACATACAGGATGTCGCAGACCACTGACCTGAATCAGTAACAAACTATTATGAGCCACATGTTTATATTCACACTGGCATAAAGGTTTCAGATGTTTGCAGTGGAAGAAAAAATGCCATCAGAGTCACTGCAACAACTTAAAAAAAAACTAAACCAGTATGCATAATACTTGAGATACCTTCCAGGTTTGTCCGATATCTTCATGATAAGTGTTTAAGTCTGAAAAATTATTAAAAAGTTTAAAAAGTTAACACCCTTTTTTTTCTTCATATTTCAGAGCAATTGTTAGACACTCACATCAAATAAAATCAAACCTTGACCTCAACAAATCATCCTCCTGACACCAGACAGCGGAGAGATGACAGGAAATTAAATGAGGGGCCGACACACGGTAAAAGTTGTCTGCCTGACTCAAACTGTTTGGGTGTGTGATTTATGGTCAGCGCTTTAACCTCTAGGTCGACACAGTCATCCCAAAAAAAAGAAAAAAACCCCAAGAATCTTAAATCATAAGACCTTCAAACTTGCTGCTGGATGGATGAAGTTTGAATGCTAATGTCTGCTCATATAGCGACAAATCTAACGTATAATAATCTTTCTACTGTAACAAGCACAAAACACACAAAGTACAAATGAGGCTGACGAGAATGTCGCAGGTTTTACAGATATTCGGTCACCTAAGTGTGAGACAAATTAGGGTTTTGACATAATGAAAAGTTATAGAGTGTAAGTATGCGTGTGTGTGTGTGTGTGTGTGAGATCTGCCAGAAGCAATAACAGGAAATGACAGGTGACCTTTTTAAAAATACTCATTACAGCAGCAGCAAAAGAAAAAAAAAGTCATCATTCATAAATGGTTACAGGCTGACACACACACACACACACACACACACACACACACACACACACACACACACACACACACATTGCAGATAATTGGCTTGAATTCATCAAAGAAACTCGTGAGATGGAAAGACTGACTTTTCTTTTATGATTAATAAATGACTGCACTACACTAGCGAGATAACAAAAAATGAATCATGTATTTGTTGGAATAAGGCAGAAGGAAGGAAAGGCTGTTGCTTTGCCCTCTTACACCCCACCCCTAAAAGATTTTGCCAATCATAGAAATCATGTATAAGTTATAAAGAGCTTCACAAAGACTTTTTATAATTGTTAAGACACATTGTTGATGTCACAGCATCTGGTGCAAACGATGAAAAAGAGAATTACCAAAGTTATTACAAATCATCTTCTAGGCGTCAAGATTGAATGAGAATCCCTTTAATAGTTGTTTAGATATTTAAATCTTAACCAAATTTGAGATCTCACTGCCTGATATGTCTATTTTTGGAGCCATAGTTGTAGTTTTTAACAATCTCAATTAACCTCAGCTCATTAAGAATCAGCACAATAAAGTGGAGTTAAGCATCTAATCAGACTGTAGACTCACACTTTGCTATCAGGTTTTGTAGTTTAAAACTGGATGGAAACATTTACAGAATTTAAAAAATTCAAAGTGTAGTGGCAAATTTAACTAAATTTCACAGCCACAGAAAGTTATTAACAATATAGTCTCGACTCGTATGCACTGTTCTGCTCCTTACTCACAACATCACAGAAGAGCCAGGTAGTAGTCTCAACCATTTATTATACTTGCTCTGCATCCAGGGTCATGTTCACACACAGTTGCAAAAAATATATATACATTCACCTTGGGTGTTGACAAGTATATCTGCATTCATTTGTAGTCCAGAGCATGCACAAAAAACAAATTCAGGTAAAACAGGAAAGAAAAGGAAAGTGGATTTTCAACATAAAAGACAACTGTCATTCAGGGCCTGTATAAACAATGAATAACAACTCACTTCAACAAAATAAAACATACTTAAACCTATCAAATCAAATTCTATAAATTTAAGTTAACTTTGCCTCCTACACAAAGTTTTGACAAATATAATGGGTGTAGGTTTGTTGACAGTGTTTCTTGCTGCTGTTCATTCAGAAATCACCTGAAGATCAGTAGGCGACATAAATATCAGATTGTCTGATATGAAGAGACTAACCAGTGGACGTTCATGTACTGTAGATATAGACAGGGGCTTACTTACCATTAGGCAAACACAGACAATTACCTGGGCCCCAAGATTGTCATATGAATAAAGTTTTAGTCTTAATTAGTCTTAATTCACACACATCACATAATCACATGTTTAATCTGTCATGATTGTTTCAAGTGCCATGCATTTAGTTACGTTATGTTGAGGTGAAAATAAAACTTTAGGTCGGTGCAGTGCAACAATTTGGGGGGGCCTCATGATTAGGTTCACCTTGAGCCCCCAAATGACTAAATACACCCCTGAATATAGATTTATATATACAAATACATATGCACTTATGGAGTATACACTGTGAGATGGTTAAAACAAATATAAATAATATGCATAAGGATGAATGTAAGTAAGGTCTGTATGTATATATGAATATGATCAATGAGCTTATGTTGGCAGTGTAAAAGAGTTAAATCAAAAGCAGAAAAATCTACAAAACAGAGTGAAATACAGCTTTAAAAAATAATTTATACTAAATATATATTAATATACAATCAGTCTGCAGAGTTCAGAAGTATTCGTAGTAGTTCTTCTACAATGAATATCAATATATGCTCTGCCTTTAATGTGTATTTGATCAATCTTTATTTAAGCACACTGTAAAAATATGAAACTTCTGCATTGTACACTACATTTTTTTAAATTTCTGAACTGGACATGACTTTTGTAATTTATTTGATTGCTTGTATATTGATAAATTGATTTGCAGTAGTGCTGCTGTCAGATCTTGTGGCTATTGGTTCTCCGCAGCAGGAAGTCATAAATCTCTCTCCTCTGATTGGTCCATTCCTGCCCACAACACACACACACGACACACACACACCTGTGGGTTTCTATCAGTTTGAACTTTTGTGTTTCCCTCAGTTTTGGTTTTGATCTTTTTTATTTTTCCTTTTAGCCATCTTATCAGCATTCCGCCCTCTCTCTCTGTCCGAACAGGTAAAAAACAAGGACCCCCCGAAAATCGCAACAAAGGTAACCCCTCCATTCATCCATCTGTCCCTCTGTCCCTCCATCCTCCCTGTTGCTCACCCCCCTCCTCACCCTCCACCCAGCGGCAGGAGGGGAGTGTCCAGTCCATCTTCCCCCTCCTCCCCCCCTCTCTTCTCCTTCTCTGCTGTATAAAGGGGGACGTTCTCTCGCCTTGCTTTACCTGTCAAAGGGTGCAACTCTCAACCTTCGGGTCTCCACACAGCCAATCACAGCATCCACGGTTGTCATGGTAACCATCAGATTAAGAAGGGTGATTTATTTGTCAATCCTGAGTGTGATAATGGGATGTTTTGAGCACAGAAAAAAGTTATAATTGGATTTTTTTTCAAATGTCTTTCACTCAATTATTTACATAACGCAATATGTTTAACTTGCTCTTAAAAAAATAGTTAAAATAATTATATGTGATTCAAGATAAAGGAAAACATGTAATAAAAAAAGAAATAGACTAAATGAACAACTATAAAGGGAATATTTGGATATAAATGTGTGTGTTTGCTAATATCAGCACTGCTCTATATGTTAATTTATTTTATTTTTTAAAAGAAAGAAAGAAAAGAAAAATGCACCACTGTGGAAAATAAGTAATTATGTGATCAAGGTGACTGTTATATTGTTGAAAAACATCAAAAAACTAAGTAACAAATATTAGAATAATTGGAAATGTGAATGTATGTGTTTGCTAATATCAGCACTGGCGTTCAATAATAACCTCTTTAAATGAGCCAGATTGGGTAATGTGATGATTGCCAGCTGCACAGCTGAGGCCTCATAATCGCTAATATGATCCCATTAAAAAACTGTGTTTGTTAATTTAAATAAATCTAAATCTAACATGTAATTTTTGTTGTGCTACATGTGTGCCATAAGGAGGCCATTTAGAGTTGAATTGATTACTTGATTAGCTGATTAGTCTAATGATGTAATGTGCATATTTCCTTGCTTGGTTTCCATGGTTTCCTTTTGAGCGTAAATGATAAGTTCTGGTTTTTAAATGTTGGCCAAGAAGTTTAATCACTACAAAAACTGATAGCTAAGCAAGTAAAAAAAGACTTATTTAAAAAAAATTGACAATTTTTTTGTCTAAACAGAAAAATAATTTTGTCAAAAGCATTATTTACTTAAGAAAAATGTATTAATTTAAGAAAATATAGGTGAATTTTTATTACCCCATTTTCAAACAATCTGGCTAGATTCAGGGGGTGAGTTTTTGCAGTGATGTTAAATTGAGTTTGGGAAAGCATATGTGACACATTAAAGACAACAGAAAACAGTTAAACAAGAAAGTAACTGAGGTTTAATTGATAATTTTAGAATATTGTGAGTTGTAGGTAACGAGTAAGATAACAATATGAATCTTAAAATATATATAGGCAGCTACCAACTAAGATAATTAAGCTGCAGGTTATAAAATACACATTAACCTAAACCATAAAGGGTTAAAAAAAAAAAAAATTAGACGTGTTGCCAAAAGTGTAGAAACTGAGATTGAGTGAGCGTTGCGGTGAACTTGAGAGCTCACAGTGCAGCAAAACTGTGAGAGAGCAATTACTAAAGAACGAGGTTATCATGGTGCTCTTCTGTGGGTGAGCGCAATCTGGCATACGAGTTTGTTTATTGAGTGCAAAAATAAATTGGTTGTTTTAAATTGAATGATTCAGCCGCTGATAATGATTAATTTAAAAAAATACATATAAAGTATGTGCTAGCTGAAACTCTTTTCTGGTGCTCAATATGTCCCGTCATGCTCTCAGGGTGGGGACACGATTATAAATCCACCAGCCGACCGCTGCCGATGGGTCACTCTCGTCTGACCTCTGAGGTGCCCTTTATGTGTGACACAGTGTTGAAATCAAGCACACCCTCAGTGCTTTTACATATTTATTTCATTTATATATTTATTAAGTGGAAAAAACAGACTGTGTGAGCGTACGTGTGTGTGTGTGTGTGTGTGTGTGTGTGTGTGTGTGTGTGTGTGTGTGTTGATGGCGTCATTGCTCCAAACCCGACCAGCCAACCATCCTCCATGTCCCGTGTGATCCAACGCATGTCCAACTTCCTCCACAAGCTGTCTCAGCACACACACTCACACACACACACACACATGAACACACACACACACATACGCCTCCCCTTCTCCCGACCTCCTATGGTTTGAGCATCTGCTGCAGACAGAATGCTTCTTGATGCACATAGAAACACACACACATACACGCACACGCACTCTCGCTGCTCTTGGACGTTCATCACACTTTGGCTCAGAGAAATAATTCACAGACCTGCAGTCACGGGTGACCTCCACCAAAAAGAAGAAAAAAAACACACCAACACCAAAAATCTGCAAAAACACCTTCCACCACATCCAGATTTAGAGCTCTGAGCCCACCACCTCTCACCAATCTGCCGCTCTAGAGATGCATAAACACTTTAGAGCCTCTCATACAGGAGTCAGTGACTGTAGCTGTTTACTCTTCATAGAGAGCAGAAGTCATGACGTCACTTTCGGGTTCCCCTCCGCTCCACCAGCTTCTGTAAATCACGACTATCTCTCATCTCTTTCATTGGAAAAATAATCATCATCTTGTGCCTGTTGTCTCTCCATATTCCAACACAGATTAATATCCATGGTAGTACTTATGATCAGATATTGAAATGTTTTTTAATAAGTTATTTTATGAGAAGACTCCCCAGTTTGGCTCCCCAGTTTTATTCATCTCTATAAAATTCACAGACACAATCTTCCAACGTCATTTCTTGAACTTTTTAGCTTTAATCTCAGCTGTGTAAAAACACTCATGAGGTTATGTTAGTCCAGAAATAATGTTTGTAAGAAGCAATCGATGTAAAATTTGTATGGTTGCTTTTAAAAAATGATTGTCCTCATCGAAATATACAGAAAGAAAAGTTATGTTAAATGTCAGTGGGATCAGAATCAGATAATTTATT